>JABUQX010037495.1:0-35000 GCA_015478945.1 Trachelipus rathkii | reverse complement strand
AGATCTAGGTTGATGGCATGCGCTTTGGAAGAGACTTGATTTAGATCCTGGGAAAGATCATTTGGACTTGGAAAAGGACCAATGTTTCGCTGCGAGAACAGGGATGGAAAGAGGTGTAAAATTGAAAGATGTGGAAGAATTATCAGACCCAAACCCATTGAAATGTGAAAAAGTGAGTTTAGGTGTTTGGGTTATGAAAAGATTTGGCGATCGAATTACATAGTTGGGGAAAAAGAAATTGTTATCGATAATAGATTGTGGGGATAGCAGATTCGCCATCTGGAACGCTTCTAGGGTGAAGGGTGGAAAAAAATTAAGTTGAGAAGTTGGAATGAGGTATTCTTTGAGCACAGCTTCCTAATGAAATCATTTGGACAATGCGACAAGTTAGAGGAGGTTGAACTGTGGGAGATATCGTAAGAAGATGGACATGGATTTAATATTCGGGGCGGCATCTCAGGTTGTAATTCGCAATGGATAATTGAGAGGATGTGTGTCTAGGACAATCTGAAAGAATTTGTGGAAGTGTCGAAGCAGAGGAGCGTGTTCGAGCAGGTGTTTCATCATTCTATTATGGTGGGAATGAAGGCGGTCGCAGTTGCCTTCGTTCAGATAAAATGCAATTAATGAATTGGAGGGATCATTGGACATTAGGATAATTCTGCCGATAAGAGGAGTATGATGGAGAGGTTAAATGAATTGATTTGGGTCGAGGAAGAGGTATGGGTAAAGCCAAATGGAGCGTAGGTGTTTTGTGAGTTGGGATAGGGCAGAATGATAATGTATCGAAAGAGAACAATTGAAGTTGACGGATTCGCGAGGAAATTTTTGGATGTTCGGAGAGGATAATTATGTTGTTCCATCTTTTGGGTGACATGTTGTTCAGGGGCATGTAGGATATTGATGGTGACTTCACTATGAAACTCAGCATTAAGTTTCGTTGATATGCTTTTTTTCTTTTATTTACTTATCTTACAATGTTACAAGGATGTTTGGATTTACTGTTCCGACAACCCCCCCCTTCTCTCATACATATATATATATATATATAATACTATATAATAATATATAATATTATTATATAGATATAATATTATATCAAAACATATAATATATAATATATATATATATATATATATAAGATTATAGTAATATTGATGTATTATAATTAGAATTATTGATTATTATTATTATTATTATTCATTATTTTATTTTATATATTAATTATTATTTATTCATTATTTATTAATTATTATATTTTCTTCAAAAGTCCGGCTGTTAAAGGGATCGAACAAAGAGGACGAAGGAAACGCTTCAGCAATTTATGGGCCCATTTGGAACTCTACTTAACCAGGTCTCGATCTCTTCCACAAACAATACATTGTGAGTAATTTTATAATTTTTCTTCATTAAATAATTAATAATAATAATAATAAATATAATAATAATAATAATAAATAATACTAATGAATAATAATAATAATAAATAATATAATAATAATAATAATAATAATATAATAATAAGTAAAATAAAATAATAATATAATACATAATACTGTTTATAAATTTTTGAAATCCATCATGAGATAATTTTTGACAAATTTTTTAAAATATTAATCATGGGAATGACTGAAAAATGTAAAACTGATTTAGATATCCATCTAGTACTGTTCCCGTTTGCACTTCAATGGTGTACATTACTTTTACAATTAAAAAAATTTTTTTGTATCTTCTCCATCTTTCATCTTATTTTTTGTCTTTCATTTTTTTTTCATTAGAGGGTCTTACATTGGGGTATGTTGTTACCTGCTGTGTTAAATGTATAATAGTGAGACTAATGGTCTGGAATAAGAAGTTAGGATCTAAAGTTTCATCACGATGCAAATATGAAACGTAAATAACGCTGCTAAAGGTGTTGAAAAGAATGAGATGCATCTAAAAAAAGAAAGAAAAACAAACGGAAAAAAAACAAACGTGAAATCAGAATTTAAAGGAAAGAAAGATTAAGTAAGTATATTTATATAGAGTGATTTGAAAAAAAATCGAAAAGCGAAAATAATGAATTTTGACAAGAAGAAAAAAAATGACCAGGGAGAGTATGACTTGAGATTGGTTTGGTCAGTGATGGAAAAGATGAATGTTAGTCAGTTTGGTTAAGCGGATGTTATAGTGGATGAGTTGTGTTGGAAATTCGACCGGCTGGGAAGAACCGAATAACAAAGATGAGATTCGAGTCCGGGTAAAGAATGCTGGAGGAGAGAACAATGTGAAGTGTTAATGCGGTTCAGAGGCGAGAAGGACAGGTGCATAATTGAGCTGAATGGCGGGGGTTTGTGAGGGGCTTTGGATTGTGGCCCACTGGGCAGGGGGATGACCCTAGCGGCGGGTGACTGACAGGGAAAGAGATATTTGCCATCAGTGAAGAGTCCATCGCGGTCCGTTGAAGCTCTAGGAGTAGGATCTTTGACGGCGACGAGTTTTCTCATCACGTATGCAGGATAAAGGGGGCGGTAAGGCTAGGCTTTCTTCTCGCTTGTGTTAATATTCTTCTACTACTTTTCTGGTTCCGGTGACATGTCAACACCTAACCCCCGTAAAATCTCAAAGGGGACAAAGGTAAGATGATATATTATATATAATACTAATATATATATTATACACTGATATATATATATAACCATACCCATACTAAATGCGCCCCCCCCACCACATGGAAACCCCTATATATATATATAAAATTATATTATATTAAAAAGATTATATTATTATATATATATATATATATATATAATACTATATATATATATTACTCCATATATATATATATATATATATATATATATATAATAGGTAGAGTAGCGCATTACTCGCAGCGATGAAATTACCTTCCATTTGACTTATTTTACATAGGGTCTCCAATGACATTTCAGTGCCTAATGGTTCGCCTTTCTTTCCTGCGATTGATATCCCACACTCATTCCTCAGGACCAATTGTTACAAGGACGCTACCTTTTTAATCCACATATCATAATACAAGATAACTTATGCCACACCCCTCTTCTAGACAAAATATTAAGAGTATAACTTTCCCTTATCCTAGTGTGTCTGGGAGAAACCACTTATATTTTGCCAGGAATGCTAATGCATGCCTCGGAGGAGGTCGTGATCGCCTTAAGCGGCTTCTATCTTTCGGCGAAAATGTATGAATCGTATTTGTACATTGAAATGTCAAGGGAATAAATGTTGAGGAGAAAGAGAAAGAGAGTGATGGGTGTACTTTACAGATTAGAAGGGCAAATTTGATTTGCCCGTTTTTTCTAAAACAAAGGTGAAAGAAAACGGTGAAAATGAGTGGTGAGGTGTGAAAAATGTGTGTGTGCTGGTATGGAAAGGAATGAGATGGGAGAAGACACGCAAGTTCAATTTTGATATAAGTGATTGTGGCTACCAGGAGCTATGGTAGATTTTAGTGTTGAGTTACTAGAATTCTCATATGGTTAAATATTAAGTTTGAAAAGGTCACAGGGTAATGTGTAGGTTCGTGAAGTGACAAATGGTCCATCATCAGTGGAGTAATGTTGAAGGAGATTGCGATTTTCTTGGGACATAATCCTGAGATGAGTTTTGGGATGGGTGAGTAGGAGTCATTTTTGATTGTGTTGAATTTGACTAAATGGTCTGGATAGGTGATCAAAAAGGGATTGAGGTGGTAGAGCAGGTGGGCTTTGGTGTCGGAGAACAATGAGAATGATAGGACAAGGGCAATTGGATTATTCTGTGTGCCGGAGAGAGGTTTTAGTGTGCAACTAATACTTCTCTTAAACAAAAATGATATTCATAAGACTAATGACTAGAGTTGAATGTAGGATAGAGATGAGTATCGAAAGTGAAAGGTTGATTGATTTTGTGTTGGAATGAAGAAGATGTTAAGAAGAAGGTTTGGATGTTAAATTAGTGAAGGGGTTGAGAATGGGATTAGCATAAATTTATGTTATGTTTTATGTAAAATTAAGTTATGGGGGCTTGGATGGAGGATGGAGAAAAAAGTGATAAGGAAGGAAGTGGTAGAATTAAAAGTGAGAAGGTAAGTGAACAAGGAATCAAGGATAACGATATTAAGCAGCATCAGCACGTAAATCAGTTGAAAAATGTGAACAAGTTGGAAACTAACAAATCTGGAAGCAAATGGAAGAAGCGGTTGTTTAGCAGTGCAAAAGAAGTTGTATATGTGCTTTAAAGTAGGAAGTAAGAAATGTTAACAGTGAGTGGTGGAATGAGAAGATGATGCAAGCGGTTAAAAGTAAAAAAGAAGCGCTGTTGAATGTACTAAGCAATGATGAGGGTTGATCAAAAGTATTTTATGCATTTTATAAAGGAGGAAAAGAAGGAATACTAAAATGCATACGTAGGAGGAAAAAAGAGGTAAATGAACAGTTTGGAAGGAGGATGAAGTGGGCACTTACAAAGGGAATAGGCAAGCTCTTCTGGAAGTTAAGGCGAAAACCGTTAAGATGAGAATAAGTCGGGAAGCCTGTGTAGAATAAATGAATAAGGATGGTGCTTTTCCGTGATTGATTGAAATGGATGTGAGAGTAGGTGGAGGAACGTTCATATCTGCAATGCATTGGCCGAGTAATGAAGAGGTGAAAGTGAATGTGTGGGGTTTGAGTGGTGCAGGACAGGAATAGCGGCATTTTGGGGATGAGCAGTCATTAGTAAGGAGGAGGTATGAGTAGAGTGAGAAAGTTTGAGAATGGTAATTCTTCAGGTATAGATGACATTACATGTGAAAAATGATCAAGAACGGAGGCTAGATGTTGATTGATTGGATTTTGGAAGCTGTTGTAAAAAAGCGTTTATTGGAGGAGAGCAGTATAATACTCTTATATAAGGGTAAGGTGGACAAGGGTAACTGTAGGAATTATAGCAGAATTAGTTTTTTTACAGTTGTGCTGTAGGGAAGATATAGTATAAGCTAGTATTACGGTTAAAAGAATGCAATATGCAATAATATGGAGTCACTTCTTGAAAGCTCTTAAAGAATTAATATTTTAACGATTTTATTTATATTTAGTGAAAGGGAAAGTGAATTACCTTTAAGCTATCTGCATAGAAGACCTTGTCGAGATGATTTTCTTCTTACAATAATCAGTCTTCTTCATTCCACCATGAAGAGTATCAAGCTATCATCAAACGAGGGGTAGGTGTCTTGAACCCCTCGTAGTTCGACTAGTGTCGATATTATTGATTGCGACTTCACGTATATGATCTTAAATCTTATTGCAGAATATTTCTCAATATGGGCGGTTAAAGGCAGTATGGGGGGATAAAGAAAAGAGGGTGTGTGTAAAAAGGGTTTAATAAGCTGTAGCGAACTATTAAATAACAAAAGGATCACAAAGGAGTGACCGTATATTTCGGAATTAATGCAAAACAAAGATCGAGGTTCACTCGATAGATTGCTAAAGTTTGCCCTTAGGAAGGCTTATAAATTAATAAACAACAAAGGGATCTGGTTCGAAGCGGACAGCTAAATGAGCTTCTCTAATACTGAACAAGTGTCTGTGGTGGTGTTCATAAAGTTATATGCTCAATAAACGTTGAACTTATCTTAATTTAAAGCAGTATTTCCCAGTATAATCTATCTTCTTACTTAATTGAAGTTGAGACAATCTTGGTGTTCCGCAAACAAAACAATGATGTGGACAGTCCTTTGGAAACTTCTTGGCCAATAAGAAAAAAAGATTTGACCCAATGCTAAAATGGAATTTCGTGGTCTGCAGCTAAAAATATGCTTCTGATCCACAACTAAAAATGGATCTTCACGGTCCACAAATCAAAATGGGACTTCTGGGCCGTAACCAAAAAGATCTTCACGATCCGCAAATAAAAATGGGACTTCTGGGCTGTAACTAAAAATGATGATGGTGTCGGCCCACAACTGAAAACCCTAAATCGGAAACACAGATTGAGTTTTATATTTTTCATTCAATTTTAACTATATCTTTGTAAGTATTTTATCTACTTACCCTACCCAATCCCGCGGTTAGCAATGAGGGGTTTTCATGTAAATTCTTCCAGCTGGGACTGAAGGACAACAAACAGGGCTGTAATTTGTAAAAGATAAGTTTTCAATATCACCAATACCAGAACCTATATGGCTTACAGATATATAAAACCACTGTGTCAATATGATTTTACTTATGTGATATGTTTTCTACCCACCTGTTTGGTTTGAAGAAATCACTTGGTCGCGATCTCAAAATGGATGTCGCGACTCGATCTCTCTCAAACTCAACAAATTTTACAGGGAGAATTATTTAATAAATAAAATCAACAATAATAACTAGAAAATAGAAAAAGTTAATAGTAACTATTCTCTATGTTAAGAGAGGTCATAAATAAAGGGGGAATATGTGAGAAACTCAATAATAATAGCAATAAGGGAATCACCATGCCTGAAGATTATCTCCCTTATATCCCCCCACACCAAATTTATACCCCCACCTCAATTTTCAACAGCATATTGGATTGAAAATCAAAGATGGTGAAGAGTATAGAATGAAGAAGAAGGGAAAGATGCACAAGAACTCGAACCATAATTTAAAGATACAACAATAGACAACGGATACATACAAAAGTTTCTATAACAATGAAAACTAGATAATTTACAATTATATAATAAAGTTCTCAAACCATAAGAACCAACATTATAGTTACAAAAGGAAAAGTTTCTACAACAATGGAAACAAGATAATTTACATTTATATAATAAAGTTCTTAAACCATAAGAACCAAATCTTATAGTTACAAAAGAAAAGTTTCTGCAACAATGGAAACAAGATAATTTACATTTATATAATAAAGTTCTTAAACCATAAAAACTAAATCTTACAGTTACAAAAGAAAAATTTCTACAACAATGGAAACACAACGAGGACGACAACAAACGCGATGTAAATAACACAACACATTCTTACATCATAATCTAAAAGTTCTTACAGCAACTGAGAATCTGATAAGGAAGAGAGACCTTTAGCCGTCTCTTTGTCTTCATGAAATATGCGCATTCATTGCTAGAATGCATTTTTCGTCGATGTTCCGTCATGCTCCTCCAGTTCATTTGTTCCATGGTCCATCGGATGCCTGTCAGCTGGATCACTTTTAGACGAGGGTCCAGTGGAAGGTCATTGCTGGTTTGATAACTAGTATTCTGTGATGGTGGAACTGGACCAGGAGTGGCTGCGGGATATGCCATCGCGTACTGTGGCAAGGACTGCGATGCATAATAAGTTGGATCATATGGCGACTGAGGTGGCGGAACAAAAGAACTTTGGTCCTGACCAGTGGTGTAATCAAACTGATCATAACCAGAGTAGGTCGCGATTCCTTGCGGTATTTGGGGAAATTCTGTGGCTGTAGACTCTTGAGGAAATTTAAGCCGGCCTACTAAGGATGGGTGAGAATCTGATGTCGAGGGTTGAGTGCCCGACTGAATTATCCTCTCACGTTCCTCACTTCGAGATATTGGCATTAACGGACGAGGTCGTCGATCAGTAACTACTCGATGGGTTGCCTGAGAAGGTCTATATGATCTCTGACGGATCTGTGATCTTTTAATCACAAACAATTTGTGGTATTTCTCTACTAGATTATCCAAGAACCTATGGTTGGGGTGTAATCCGTTCGGTAGAATGGCAGATTTCATTGTCAGTTGCAAATTTTTCAAATATTGACCATGGGGGGTAGTTTTGGAACCTCTACTACGACGATCGACTCCGTGGTAAAAATCCAAAATACCATTACCAAAGTTTCGAACTTTTCGTAGCTCAGGATAGCGTGTTCACGCAATTGGCCGGGGCAAGGATCGGATCACCAATGCATTAGTCTGCGAAAGAAGAACCCCAATCTTGGATGATACGCTTCCGATTGAACGAGTAAAGGTCTTGTATAGGGGGAATCATTAAATATACCTTTACCTTTGGATTGGCCTTTTTGGCCAGTTGGGTGATTTGGATCATAATTGAGGGAATTCCTTCGATGTCAAAATCAGGGACAGGTTCAACTACAGAGGTAGTTTTGGTATCAGCATTGACCAATTCTTTACGCTTTCAAGCCATTGTTAGCAAATGAAACTAACGATTAAGGAGGAGGGATCCACGTTGGGTGTCGATATAAGTTCATTCAACACTGAGTTTCAGCCGGGCAGATGTGGGCGTCCAGAGCCAAAAATCGGCTGCTGACGTATATACCATCTTCTGTCTGAGGAACTCTTTTCATGCTATGAAAAGAGCCAGCCTTCGAGTAAGAACCAAACAACCGATTAACGAAGGGCCATCCGGAAGTTAAAGCTATGATCAATGGTAGTACTGTGTGTGTAACAAGCTTCAGTCAGAGCAAATGGAATCGAACGACCAACAAGTACTTGCAAATAAAAAATACAGATGGCGTGAGAACTCCCCGTGAGCATAATATTTAATTTCTATGGTACATAGTTAGGACATGTTCAGTATAGCTAAAATCTCATTTCTATAAAAAGTTTTGCAATATCTAACATAAATAAAAGATAAATAATAAGTTTAAGTTCCAAAATAAAATATATAAAAAATAAATACAAAAACGGCATAAAATGAATAGCTTCATTTTATTATTTTTTCTATTTTTAAGATTCATAAACGTCACGCCGATATATGAATTTGGAATTTGCAAAATTAATATCAGGGTTGACATTAACGAATCGCCGAAATTGAGAATATTTCAAAAAAATCAAAAATCACAAATTCCATTTTTGTTTGTCAAAATCTAATCAAAAAAATCACCAAAAATGACCTATAGAGATTCGGCACATTAGTAATATATTTATACATGAGATTTATATCATTTCTACCCGTTTAAGTTAAGATTATGCAGTGGGTAATGGATTGAGTCCAATCACCAAAAAAATATACTTGGATATTATAGTAGTATTAGAAATTGTTGTTCGCTAACTACCAAACAATAAGTTATGGATATAGACTCCCTTTTGAAATAGAAAAAAGAAAATAGAAGTAATGCAATGTATTGATACGTAAAAAAATTTGGACTTTGATCAGTCCTTAACTTCACCGAAATTATTTGCTTTGCTCTTACTCCGACTACATTCTGAAATTTTATAGATTTTCCTTCGACTCTGCTCCGATCAAACCAAATGGGCTCCAAGCGTTATCCTTGCAAGAATGAGGATGAGTTAAGTAAATAATATATAAATAAAATAATTAATATAAATAACCTCGACAAGGTATTTAATCAATGAACATACCACCCATATTTGTATATATGCATGCTTATATACAGATATGGATAATGTGAAAAATAAATGATACTATGGTTAAGTAGAACAAGAATTATGATAAATCATAATTCTTGAACCATTACATATATACGATCGATCCACTATTTATAATGTCGCTATGTCGAGTTTATTATTCATGGAAGCTTCTATTCTTGACGTTGTTAGGGAAAGTTAAGGGCGCTAGTTCGAAGTTACCACGAAGGAAAGTTAATTCCACTCCAAATTTTACGACAAAAATCGTATAACACCCAATAAGAGTTACTCGAAAAAAATCGAAGAACCTCCCCACATTAACACACTCTCCAAACTTAACTACGACGTTGAACGACTAGATTCTAGGCTCTATGACTGAAGTTCACGGCTACGAAAGAGTTCGACTTTAATATGTGCTAATTATCACTGTTAAAAAATAGATTAATTTACACTTGATATTCTCTTAGTACTGTTAGTATACTATTCTATGCACTAGTAGTAGTATCTTTTTCGCCTAACCGGTAATCGTTCTTTGACTCACCGAATTCTGTTAGAAGTTCGATTCCCTTGATGTATTCGGAGAAACTATTCTTGATTACCTGATTATTAATCTTAGACGCAGATGAATTGGATATCCGATTTTTTACAACATCAAAACAGGGAGGAAAAAAGAACGGAAATCATCTGCTTACGTTTTATTGCGAATGGAAAAAGGGGGGGAAGTAATTCTCAAATTAACGTTTATTTTTACGCAATCGGAACACAAACCTCCTCTACAATTTTACATAACTCTCAAACAGTTAACAGCAGGTTTAAAACAAACAGTTGTTCCACGAAATATCAAACAAGTTTCCAAATCATCACCATATGTATCCACAAAATTCAGCAAAGTTTCCAGTTTCAACACACTACAACTAAAAATTAATACTTTCGGAACAATGTACTTAATGCCTTGTAATAATGAATATTGCGACAAATGGAATTGGTACACTGAACATTGCGTGTTAATTCTGTCTAGATTCCTCGGAAGAACTCAGATACGTAAGGCTTTGTTCCGAGATCTGTCGTCTGATAAGTCAGACTGACAAGATGGGAAAATAGAACTTCTGGCAGATAGTTAAAACAACCCGTGATGCACGACGAAGTCTAGTGAGTATACAAGGCAAATCCGTGTTTGAAGACGAGTTCCGTGATTTAGCAAACGAACATTGATCGGCAAAACAAGCTTCAGTGACTGCGGCAAACGCAGACCGTGATCGGCAAAGACGAGCCGTGCCAATAGCAGACCGAGCCCGCTTACTAGCACCTATTGAGAAGCCAAAGAACAACGACACTGGCTCATATCGGGTTAATCAGTGGTTTTCAAACTGTGTTGCATCTCGCCCCTGGGGTGCCGCGAGTTATATTGCGGGTGCCGCGCTCTAACGAAATGCCTTCTCAGTTCTAGGAAATTATTGCTCAGAGAAAATTAAAAAAAATTATTCAAATCTAAGATAGGTTATTTTTTTTCTTCTTAGCATTTGACTCTTAGAGAACAAATTATCATATATATATATATATATATATATATATATATAATATAATATATATATAATATATATTAATATTATATATATTATATATAATATATATATATATATATATTATATATATATATATATATATATATATTATATATAAATATATAACTATAACAGTGGCGTACCAGATTTTTTTTCGGGGGGCGGCCAGACAAAATTCGTTCATTGTATATATACTATATATCATATATATATATTATATAATATATACTATATATATATATTATATATATATATATATATATATAATAGTATATATAATATATATATATATATATATTTTTATATATTATTTATATATCATATATATTATATTATTATATAGTATATATATATATATATATATATATATACTATATATATTTATATATTTATTATATATATTATATATATATATTATATATAAAATTAAATTTAAACTCTGGACTTTGTTATAATCGAATTGATACTTAAAGATGTTAGTGTCCCAAATTTCGGGGAGGGCCATGGCCCCCTTGCCGCCCCTGGATACGCCACTGCATTAATACTATATTTATATATATAATACTATATTAATATAATACATATATATATATAATATATATTATATTATAATCATTATTATATATATAATGGCGTATCCAGGATTTGGGGGCCATGCCCCCGAAATTTTTTAGACACTAAAAACTTTTTAAGTATTCAATATCCGTTAACTTGAATTTTGTTTTACGGGTTAAATATAATTTGAAATATAATTCGATCGTGTGTAGCGAACACAATGCTCGAATGGATCCTTTGGAAGGGAAGTTTTTACAGCCGCGAAAACGAAACAAAACGTCATAAATTTAACAACACACACACACACCCCACTATACTATATATAGTATATATATAATAAAATATATATATATTATATATTATATATATAGTATATTATATTATTATATACTAATATTAGTTATTAGTAGTGTTTCAGGCCATATATATATATAACATACTAAATCATAGTACTAAAAAACGATATATAGCACTATTATATATTAAACTTATATTGATTAGGATAATTATAATATATACATCAAATATAATATGATATATATATATATATATATATGAATATTATAATTAGACAGAGAGATGTGTCTTAATTCTATTCTCTCTCGCAAATTACCTTCACTAATGAGAGATAGCACTTGCTGAGTGTTTCGTGTAAGCTAATCGACTATTGTTTTAAGGCGCTGAAATTATCATGTTCGCTAGTATAACATAGTTAATAGTTTTGATACTATTTTTATTTTAACATTTTGTTACATGTGGATGTTTCACTTTTAAAAAAATATAGAGAAAATAATATATGAAAGAAAGCAAACAGATATTTCAGAGACTTTCTCACAAAAAAAGTAAGAAACTATAGTAATAAACGGATTCCCCCATGTTATTCAACAAGAGAAGTTGAGGTTGTCGATCACAAGCGTCTATAGTCAGGCGCAATCAAAAAATACAGAAAGGATTGTTCATCTCAACAACATTGGCAATTTCATAGGCTACAGTATAGGCGAATCAGGAAAAGTTGGGAATATTTAAAATATCTCTGGAAACCAGATTCAAAAAATATATATTTCAGGGGTTCCGGAAGGCAAAGGTCGGGAAAGATATTTTTCAAGAAAAATGGCTTGATGATATTAACGTTGTTAAGCTTACTCTGATTAAAACGTTGGGGTATATTGCTCAAATTGTGTATTGTTTTTGAAAACAAAAAGAAGAAAGTAAGGAAAAAAAAAGGAAAATGGGTGTTTTGTCTCGAGACCGTATTCAAATCAAAGAATGCCATTGAATCTTTCAAATAGCACAACGGCAACTAAATAAATCACAAAGAATCGGCTAGAAAGAGATTTTGCTTGACTAGAAAAGCAGGTTCAAGAAAATCGAGAGCATCGACAACAGATGGACAGTCAGAAGAAAAGGGAGCCGAAGACAGTAGAAAGCGGGTTAATTCCAAATGTTGAAACAATTCGATTCTGTTGGAAGCAAAATGTATCGTTACGTGGACATCATGACTGCAGTTCGAATCGAACCTCTTTGGCCATGTGGAACGATGGTAATTTCGGCAAGGTGTTTTAAAAAATCGTAGCTAATGCTGGAGACCTTATTGTTCTTCCAGACATATTAAAACTAGTGCTGAAATGCCATGTAATACCAATTCCACAGTCCAAAATTCTCTAATTCACAGTCATTTTTGCGCATCTCATTCACGTAAAATTGTGCAAAACATAAAGAAAAGTAAATTTTAACTAGTTCTTAAGCCGATGAGACGACCAATATGTCCCAGGAGGAACAATTTTTTCGTTGCTTAGTGTGCGTTACGATTTTTTGATGTGTTGATACTCCTTAACCGTCAGAAGATTTTTGTGTTTTACGTCATCGTAAATGATTTTGACGGGAATAAGTCTTGCAACAAATTAATTGAAGAAAAAGCAACTGAACTTTGGTTATGGATATGAATAAATCTAAGAGGACAGGTGTATGACGGTGCAGCAGAATGAGTGGTGAGTTCAAGGGATTATATAAGAGTAATAAAGGAAAATGTCACAAAGCTATTTAAACGCTTGCTTTTTCGCAGTGCTTAAATTTCTTTGCCTTCACAAACGCCTTCTAAAAGGTTCAAAATTATTCGAAGTAGCAATTGGAATACTATTCAAGAATGTTGTACCAGTTTTTCTTGCAGTGCTAACAGAGGACAAAAGTGTTTTGGAGAAAAAATAGAAGAACTTATTCACGTGATGCAGAAGAATTAATTAAAGGTAATTTACATGAGCCAACGGAATGAATCGGTTTTTATTATTTAAAGAGAATGATAAAACCCGATAATAGCAGGTTTCAGTTCAAAACGTTGGAGATAGTCTTCCTCTGCCAGGCTATGGGTGTAAGTGCCTAAATCAAAAGGAAATCTACATCAGGGGTCATAAGGGTTTCGAATCGGGCAGGACATTCAGTAATGTTGTGTCCTGAACTGTAATCCACCCTTAAACGGATATTGTAATCTTCTCGCAATAGTTTCTTTTCCTGGCGCAGGAGGTCCACTTCACTGGCGCCAACGACTAAGAGAGTCTTCATTTCTGCAAGGAGAAGATTACACATATTCGAATGTCACATTCGTATCAGATGTATTAATAAAAAAATACTTTTGTTCCGAAAATAACAATAATGATATTTAACTCATAATAAAATTTAAATATCTTCGTTATATAACAAATTTCTCATTAAATCCAATTTAAATATTTTATTTCTTAAATTAATAGCTTAATAAACAATTAATTTTTCTTTAAATATTAGTATAGTCCAAGTTAATTAATTTAGACTATTTTTTTTCTTGTTTTGGTATGATTTTCTGTTTATAGTTCAGGTATTGATTTGTTTGCATTGCCAAGTAGTCATATAATCCATAATTAATTCAGCGTTTATTCTTTTTCATTTTTTACTATAATTGAGAGTATCATTTGTTTATTATCTTAAATTTCTCTCCAGTAGAAGTTGGATTAATATTTTTTTACAAAATAATTTCAGAATGTTAATTTGTACTTAATGCTTTATAATACAAAAAATAAATTAATTAAATTAATTAAGGTTTTCAGAATTTTCAAAAAATACTAGAAATGTATAATCATATATAATATATAGTATAATAAATATATATATAATAAATATACCTATATATATATATAATTATATAATTATATCATAATTATATATTTATATATATATATATAATATATTACAATATTAATATATATTATATATATATATATTTATATTATATAATAATATACTATAATATTATATATATATATATATATATATAGTATAATATATATATATCTATTATATATTAATATATATACATATATATTATATATATATATAATAATATACTAGACCATATATATATAATATATATAGTATTATATATATATATATATATATATATATTATATATATATATATATAATATAATATTATATATTATATAATATATATTATCGTATATATATATATAACTGAGCGAGTGACTGCTTACTAAAGAACAGTTAGAATCTGGTACAAAAAAGCTTACTAAGAGTTGTTGGCAAATTTTTTTCATATGTTTGAATTGGCTAACAAAGAGCAAATTATCAGAACAGTAACTAAAGCATAATAGAATATAAAATTAAATGAAATACTAAAATGAAACTAAATCCTAAAATCCTAATGGGGGAATATATACATAATTATTAAATATAGTTAAATTTTAAATATTATATTACAATAATAATATAGAATACTATAATAACATTATGGCCAACAAGTTCTGTTCCGATAGATGTGGAGAGGCTCTGTTTTCAGTTAAGCTAGGATGACTGTCAGATTCTAGTATTAAGAGTTTGTTTTTTATACTAATAAAGATGAAAAGAAGGATGAGATGAATGAATGTAATCATCATCATAGGGTACATGCACATAAAGGGTACTCCCAGCGTAGCATAGCATAGCATACCTTTTTCCACTAAATCTTCAGAAAAGAGAGTGAAGTAAGAGATTGAGAAAAGCGACGCAAGACAAACAATGCCAAAGAACAAACCACCACAAGAGAAAAACAGAAGCAAATATCAGAGAGACATTTGTTTTCAGTAAACTATAATGAGATATTGTAAAAGGTTGAAAAGGAAAACTGTGAATTAATTAACTGCAAACTAAATCAAACTGCTATGTCTGCTCAATAAGTATTCTAATGGTGTTTCCATAACATGGGGCAGATCAACGACCTGTCCCATCCGATGTGTGAACTTAGGGAAATTGAAAGTCGCCAAGTTCTCATCATCTATACGAACCATGTGTAGACCACTATCGTCTAATTGAATATGGACAGGATCACCAAGAACCACCTCAACTACGGTGTAAGGAGCCGGATGCGGTGAAGGTGACGATAACAGACCCAGATGAAAACCTGAAAATTCGGTACCACCAATACTAGGAGTGGCACTGCTGAAATGTAAAGATGGAATAGGCGAAGGACTAGGATGTTGACTGATAGCAGGGGAACTGCTCATAATGGACGGTTCAAGGAGATTCAAACTTGGCCTTTTCTTAAAGAAAGCATTAAAGAACGATGCTCCTTCTAATTCGATGGTGTGAAATGACACTTCGTCTGGATTTACTATAGACGGCAGCGGTAAAACTGATACTGGCGACACACTAGTGACAGTAGTCTGACTATGGGGAGTAAGAACGGAAGAGACCCGAAATTGAGGAGAATACATTTGAGTATATAAATCATGGTAGTCCATCGATGGAGATCCAGTAAACGAAATGGCCTCGCTGGTGCTAGTATTAGGACTGACTGCAAGTTGGAATATGAGAAGTATCAGGGAAATATTGATCTAAAGACAAAGATGGAAGAACAGGAGTTCGAGAGAAATCTAATTCAAATGGTGATGGTGCAAAAGTGACTTTGAGCGGAGAATGGGAAGTTTGAACTAAACTAGGTGAAAGAACTGTAGCTCCTACTGGAGGTAAAGCCGAGCTCAAGACAACGGGATTAAGCTGGTCTATTTGCTCCCATAAGTCAGGAAGTCTGGTAAATAAATCCAAAGAAATGGGGTTTGTAGGAAGAAATCCCTCGAAGTCATTTTCCTCATCTTCACTCGGTTGAAACGAATCAGCATCTTCATCTGATACTGAGCTATCAGCTGTTGAAATGACATCAGAGTCATCGACATTTTCATCCATTCCTTCTTCCTCCTCATCGTCGTCAGTGAAGAACTTGTCGCGAATCTCGGGGCTATGCGACAGATATTTGCGAAGATAAGTTGGTATGTCAATCCACCCTCTTAGATGAGAAAATGGACCTTCTGCAATCTGTTAGTGGGGTCAGCAGCACGCCTAACAAGGTAAGTGACCCTGTTAGCGTTAACTTCTTCAACAATGTAGGGACCTTCCCATCGGCTCTTAAACTTTTGTAATGTGCTGTGACCTGTAAGAATCACTTTCTTTGCAATCTTCTGGTCTACTCTGAAAGGTTGAAAGTTTGCACTGCCTTCCTTCCAGTATTGTGGAAAGCTGTGAGTTGGAGAATGTGATTTCTGAAGAATGAAATATGACGGAGAGATACCGAGAGCACTGTGAGCCTTATTGTTGTAAATGAGGATGGAGGAAGAAAGTTCCTAATCCCAACCAATGGGATTCTCAAGAACCAAGCATTTAATTATCTGAATTAAGCTCCTGTTGAATCGCTCACAAACTCCATTCTTGATGGATGGAGAGGAGAGGTTCGTATATGCTTGATGTTGTGTTCTTGAAGAACATTCTGAAAAGTCTGAGAGTTGAACTCCGTACCATTGTCGGTGAGGATTCTATTCAGGACTTTAGGAAGAAACGGAAGAATCTGGTGTTTTAATTTTCGAGGAACAGAAAGACTAGATTTATCGGATAAGGGAACAACAGAGACCCACTTGGAAAAGTGATCAATCAACACTCGATCATCAATTAAGGGGTCATGACAGAAGAGAATGTTTTTTCCCTTTGACAAATCGGACAACAGCGTACAACATTAGAAACCACTTGATTAACGTGTGGATGCCAGAAATGCTTATAGATCAATTGCAGCAGTTTATTACAACCAATATGGGCACAGGAAAAATGAAGGTCTAAAACTATTTGCACAAGGAAATCAAGAGAGATGACATACAATATTTCTCCCGACTTCGGCTTGTGGTTAAGTATCGCATTTTCATATACAAACTGCGAACTGTGTTATTTGTAAATTTTATTAACCTTGAGCCAACCCCGATTATCGTTATTCTTTATCCCTCTTATGATCAGTTTCAAGTCTCTATCGCTAGCTTGATCATTAATAATATCAAGAATGTTGATATTGGAATCGGCTATCGTTCGGCTATCTACTACTGTAACCGTACACACTTGAGGGTGTGTCTGTAAACTGCGGCAGCTGATTCCTGTGGCTACTACTTTTAATTTATTATTCACCTGACAAACTAATTCTTTTTGTGCTAAATCCAGAAGGAGTTCATTATCGCTAAGTGAATAAATTCTTAACACTAAAGCAAATTCCATGTATTCCGAAGGAACTATAAAGATTTCTGTGGGTTGCGTTATAAAACCCACCCTGAAATTTTAGCTTTAGATTTACATAATGATCAATCGGTATCCTCTCACTCCTACCAAACCCACTGATAGCTCTAACCCCTACTTTTGCTGAAGGCAAAAGTTCTAATGGTTCGAATCATTCAGACTTGAAATGACCTCGGTACTCATCAAACTTACACCTGTCCCGCTGTCTACTAGGCATTTATAAATATTGGAGCTGTTATCCTCTAAGGCCACGGAAACAGTTAACGGGTCTATATCCGCTTGGCAAAGGTTTATGTTCATGACCATATCATCATTAAAATCAGCCAGGTTTGTACCAATATTTACACATATGTTACCATCAGCATATAATTTTTTTGTAGCATTATCAGCTTTATTCGGATGAACTACTATTTCCGCATGACTATTACTACTATCACTATTAACCACTATCGGTTCTGCATGAGGTAGGCTATCACTACTTCTAACTGCTAAGATTTCTACATGAGTGTGACTATCACTACCGCTACTCACTAATGGTTCTACTTGCGTGTGACTATCACTACGACTACTCACTAATGGTTCTACATGTGTGTGACTATCACTACCTCTACTCACGAGCTGTTCTACTTGAGTGTGACTATCACTACTTTGATTGGTATCTAAATCAACAATATTACTGATTATTAAAACTTTGTTAATTTCTGCATTGGGAGCCAAGGTAAGGTTCGATTCTGGTTGTAAACTCCTCTCCACAGGATGGCTCAATTCCGTGGAGGGGTTGGAGTATAAAGATCCAGCCTGTACTGGTTCTGCAGGACCCATGCAACGTCCCTCATAATGTGACTTTTTGCACCAGTCACAATGATCAATAAACTTTCGCGGTAGAAGCGTAGTATCACGTGTATTAGTCCGTGAACAGTGTTTATTGTCCACACAAGGGGAATTTCTATGTTTCCTATCTTGCCCAGAGGCCTGTGGCAATCTGTTATGTGCAGGTGACCTCTGAGTTCTTTGTGTACTGCGCGGTGGAGTTCTGTGCATGCAGTTTATTCCGGAGTGTGGACCTTTGCAGAATGTTGTTTGTGTTGTTCTAGGAGGAGAATTTAAGGATCTACATTCAGACCGTATGTGTCCCATTTTCCTACGATAGCTACATATCCCCAAATATTTGTAGCATTCATCCATTGTGTAACCAACATTCTCACAGTAATCGCAACAGAGATCTTTTCTGTTATTATTCTCGTTGCCATTCGTTAGTGTGTTAGTGTTATGGTTCCGATTTCGTCGGTTATTATTATTCTGTGTGTTGTAAGACCGACTAGTACTACCGTTGTTACTGGATGAGGGATAACTCTGTTTTCTATCCTGATTATTTTTATTAGGAGTCTTATCGTTATTACGATGGGTATTCTGAATAACGTCGGACCAACCCGGATTCACTACATCTATTCTTATTGTGGAGTCTAGGTCAGTCTTTGATTGATCCGATTTTCAGTTATCTGAAGCATAACTGTTACTAGAACTTGTTGTATTCTTACCCTTGCTGTATTTGCGATCGAAAGAGTCGGCTAAACTCACGATCTTACTCCAGGGTACTCAAACTGGACTATCCTCATCTACCTGTTTTATATCCTCTGAAATCCGCTTTTCTACATAGGGAGGTAAACTTAACAGAAAAGCAGTTCTTAGCGAATCATGCTCTCTCATTTCCAGACCATGGTATGCCTTCCTACCTAAATGCTCGAGATAAAGAGAGTACATGGGAACACTCTTGTCTGGTGTTCTGTAAGCCGAGTGATAAGCCTTTAGCTTATGCTCATTCTTTCTTTTTTCCTCTTGATGGAACCAGGCCAGCAAAGTTTCCTTTACTGATCCATAGTTCCTGTTATTCTTTATTATCATACTATACAGCTGAAGGAACGAACCTTTTAGCTGTCTGCCCAGCAAACGCAACTACTGATGATGAGCGTTTGGATAATTAAATTAGCAATATTGCTCAAAATCTGCTAGATAACTGACCAAATCCTGGTCAGCTTCATATTTATACTTCCCTGGGTCAACCACCTTAACCTTTCTTGAATTCTTTGCAATTTCCGTTAACAATAAGATGGCCTGAGATAGCAGCATACTATGTCGCTCCAGGATATCCACCTGGGAAGGCGCACAGAGCTGCGTAGGTCCTCTATTTTCTGCACTAGTGTATGTTGGAGGTGGGGGCCCATAAGGTTGGTTAACATACTGTGTCGAGCTAGAGATCTCGGTTTGTTCTGGTGCTGCAACCATGGTTGTAATTGGTAATCCAGCCATGGGGGAAGTTAAAGAATAATGCAAACCTTGAAAAGGAGAATGTACTGTAGTCTGTACATAAGACACGCCAGTCTGTTGCGTTATGTTGGGTGTAGTGTGCATCATGTTTATGACGTCAGAGGGTGACACTCCATAAAGAGGTGCTGATGTGTATGTGTATATTGGCTGTTCTGTTATCGGAGAATTGGAGGGTGAACCGAAGTTCATTAAAGAAAAATCAGCGCTCAAGGGATCTGCGGGGACTGTGTTAGCAGCACTGGGAACAACCCGAGCGTGTTGCGGTAGCTGTTGGAGTTGTTGTGGTTGCGCAAGCAACCTTGCAGTCTGTTCTCTGATCACAGCAAATTCATTCCCTATGGATGTTACTAACTCTTGGAAAGGCGCTTCCAATGTAGACTCTACATTAACATTAAACTGACCATGAGCTAAATCTGGTTCTTTCCTCTCTTCCTTCTCTTTCAGGAGAGTCAACATGTCTCTATGCGTTGGCGGCGGCATTGCTTCTACATCTGCAGTCTCTACATTCACTAGCCAATCCTCTCCTGGGGCAATTTCCCCTTCAACATCACTCCTCTCACCCAACTCTCCTTCAATTCCACTCACCCCATGCCTGCCTAAAGATCCGTGGGAAGAAGCCATTAGGGTAAATGCAGAAATAATATATATGCAGAATAATAAATAAAAAGTTAATTATTAATATATATCAATGCAAAAAAAATAAATAATAATGAGTAGAGAGAGTTGGTGTTCTCATAATAGAAGGTGAAGGTTGTTTTAACAATACTGATTCTATACCTTTGGAACTGGAAAATTGTTTACGACAACAGGGGAAATAAAGATCGACTAAATTTAGGTGTACCATATTTACCTCTACTGGAATTGTCTATAACTGATCTTTAGCTCTATCACTATTCCAACACCTCTGGTCTATTACTACTGCAACCATCATTCCAGTACTCACAGATAGACGTCCCTGTTCGGGCGCCACTAAATTTAAAATTATGTTAGGGAGAGTTAAGGACGTTAGTTCGAAGTTAACCCTCAAAGGAAAGTTAGTGCGCTTTGAATCAAAAAATCTATAACTGCCCAAAAAGAAGTTTACCTGACCAAAATTAGAACCTCCCACATACACACACTCAAACTTAACTACGACTGCAACTAAAATCTTTGTTTACAACTAAGTTCTACGGCAACAAAGGACAACTTAAATATTGGAATATATACTGGTAGTCTGGTTAGTTTACATTATGATATTATGTTAGTCTGGTTAGTTATACTATTCTATACTGACTAGTGGTAGTATCTTTCTCCTTATGGTAATTGTACTTGACTCACCGAAATTCTGTAGAAGTTGATTCCCTCCATGTATTCCGAAAACTTCTGATCCTGATAATAATCTTAGATGCTTGAATGGAAATCCGTTTATTACTACATCAATAAAAAGGGAAAAAGAAACGGATATTCTGTTTACGTTGTTATTGCGAATGAAAGAGGGGGAAAGCTAATCTCAAAATTAAGTTTATTTTTATTGTAATCGGAAACCACTATCTCGACAATTTTAACAAACTCTCAACAGTTAACAACAGGTTTAAACAAGTTTCAACAATATCAACAAGTTTCCACAAATATCAACAAATTTCCACAAATATTTAAGGTTTCAGTTTATGGGACACTGTTAAACTAGATTTATCTGCGATTGGAACTACTGAGACCCATTTAGAAAAATGATCAATAAGGACCATGCAATATTTGTTCCCTTTAAAAGTTTTCGGGAATTGTAACAAATCCATCGCGCAAAGATCATAAAGGTAGTTTGCAAGGATCTTTAGCATAGGAGGGGTAACATTCGACGAAAAGGTTTTTTCATCTAGCAAACTGGGCAACAATGAACTACATCAGAGATTACTTGATTTACTCGTGGATGCCAAAATTGTTTGTAAACTAACTGAATCAATTTCAAGTTTCCAGTTTCAACAAAACTACAACTAAAAAATTAAAGCTATTTTGAACAATGTAATAATGTGTAATAATGAATATTGCGACAAATGAGAATCTTGTACTGAACTTGCATATTAAGGTTCTGCCTTGATTCCTCGGTGAAACATAACAAGTTTGTTCCCGAGATTTGCCGTCAGATAAGCCAAGACTGACAAGATGGAAAATAGAACTCTGGAGTAGTAAAGCGAACCCGTGATTCACAAGACGAGTCCGTGATTTACAAGACAATCCCATGATTTGAAAGACGAGCCCGTGATTAGCAAAACGAGCCCGTGATTAGCAAAACGAGCCCGTGATCGGCAAAACAAGCTCGTGATTGGCAAAACGAGCCCGTGATCGGCAAGACGAGCCCGTGAATAGCAGACCGAGCCCGCTACTAGCAAACTCAGCCCGTTTATAGCAGACCGAGACTGCTACTAGCACCTTTGAGAAACAAAAGACAAGACATGCTCTATATCGGTTAACTAATTAACAAAATAAGTAATAAATTAAAGAACAGTAAATATAATTAAACCAATTCATCAAACAACAAAACAGATAACTATTACATTTAACGCCTACCCTTTTGGGATCCAACCCTCGATTAGGGTGCTGAAGTTCTGAAGTTGAAGTCAATTTTCAGATATGTTCTAGTAAAATGAAACAATAGTTAGTTCAATGAGAAATGGAACTTCCAGTATACGACAAGTCTAAGGAAAGAAAGATGGTTGTAAATATAAATCGATGAAGAGTTTATTAGTCTTACTTCGTCAGATATGGTATTCCTCTTGTCCAGAGATAACGTGGCCCTTATTGTTGGCACACTTAAACAGCTGTGAAATGGCTAATTTCTACTATAATAATCTCTTGGGAAAAGATAGAACATTAGCGGCATCTTATAAATAATAAAATAAACCAAAAGTAATAAAAATTAGCATATATAATATATATATATATATATATATATATACTATATATATATATTAAATATATAATATATATATATATATATATATATATATATATATATATATATATATATATATATATATCCAAAATACCAATACTGATAAGTACACTGAGAGCAGCGGCCCTTACAATGTTAAGTTAAGATCATCTATAAGTGGATAAGTGGATCATCTCAGCTTCTCATTGGAAACAAATCAAACTGCTAAACGGGTTCAAAGGTTTTCCTACCCCTGATAACTCTATCATGATATGCATGATATGGTTATCCAATTAGGGTTAGAAACAACAAAATATTCATAATATCATAATGAAATGCGACACTTGGTCTATAATAAATCCTATTCTAATATTAGCTATAATTCAAACATGATAGCATTTAAATAACCTTGGTACCATATAATCTATAAGCCCTCTCTTAAAGGAGACTTGACCATCTTCGTCGACGAACATATGCTAGGGGCGTGGACATAACATTGGGCAATTCAATTACCGGCCCCATGCATCTAGTAAATGGACGCATCTGAAGCTCTTCTAATTCCTTCTCATTCATATGGAAAAGTGTAAGAGTACTGTCATCTAGATGTATATTAGCCGTATTGCCGAAGACTTCCTCTACTATTTGGAAAGGAGGCACCCGTGTGGTTGACAGTGGAGACAAAGACAGGCTAGTTTGAGGAATTATCGCAGGAACGTTAGTAATTGGTGAACTAAACCCATAAAATTCCATATGTTGTGAGCTATGGGAGCTATTAAAATCCAATGAGGTCACACCTACTGGCTTGACAAATGAATCCAACTGTTCAGACAAATCACTATGATTTTCTGGAGATACTGACCAATTAGAACTGTGTCTCTCTCTAAAGAAGGAATGGAGAAGGGATATACCTTCCATATCTATAGTATGAAAGCTTATTCTACTGGGGTTTTCTAAAAGAAGGGAAACTGGGACAATATTATCATTCTCAAAAACAGGGGAATTAAGGACTGAAAGGTATACTGTAATTTTGAAGGATACTCATGGGCATACATATCATGGTAATCCAAAGATCCACTTGTAAACAATATCGTTTCACTAACCATGGTCCCTTGGAACTGGTGGGAACACACTGACACGTCTTCGGGTAGAATGGGACTTATTGAAACTAGGATGCTAGGGAAATATACACGCAAAGTTGGAATTTCGACGAGAGGTAAGAGAATCTGACTTTGGGAAGGGATGCTTGAATGGATATTGAAGAAAGACACAGAGAGATGTCGATAGATGGATTAGATTTTTCCCATCTATTCATTTGTAATTATCTAATCCACATTCACGGCTATAGGGTTAAACTGTAAGAATCTCTCAAAATCCGTTTCTTCCTCAATGGGTTCGAAGCTTCTATCAAACAGGGGAGGTTCGAGAGACGATTCAGACGACTCGGTAGAAACATTACTGACCTCCGAAACAAGATCAGAGACATCAGGAACGTCGTCTTCATCAATGAGCTCATCCTCTTTGGAAAAAAAACCGATCACTAATATCTTTATTTCTAGAAAGGTATTTTCGTAGGTAATCTGGGATATCGATTCGTCCTCTTAGGTGGGAAAAGTGGACTTTTTGTAACTGACCGGAGGGGTTGTTGAATCGACTAATAATATGTTACCCAATTTGGATTCACTTCCCCTGTATGGTCTTTTCCATTTACTCTGTAATTTCATGGTGGTACTAGGGCCCGTTCTAATTATTTTCCGAGCCACTTTCTGAACCTTTTTATAGGGTTTAAAATTAGTACTACCCTCTTTCCAGTACTGGAGAAAGGTATGGGTCGGTGAATAAGACTTTTGCAACAGGAAGTCGGAGGAGGACATATCTAAAGCATTATGGGATGTATTGTAATAGATCAATATTGAGGAGGACAGTTCTTCATCTCAATTTGCTGGTTGTTCCAGTACTAAACACTGAGTATCTGAATTAAGCTACGGTTGAATCTCTCATACACCCCTTTGCTAGCTGGGTGAAGTGGAGAAGTTGGTATATGTTTAATATTGTGCTTTTGCATTACTTGTTGAAATATCTGGGACGTGAATTCTGTACCATTATCGGTAAGAATACGATTGGGAACCTTAGGAAGGAACAGAAGTACCTGGTGTTTGAGTTTATGGGACACTGTTAAACTAGATTTATCTGCGATTGGAACTACTAAGACCCATTTAGAAAAATGATCAATAAGGACCATACAATATTTGTTCCCGTTAAAAGTTTTCGGGAATTGTAACAAATCCATCGCGCAAAGATCAAAAAGGTAGTTTGCAAGGATCTTTAGCATAGGAGGGGTAACATTCGACGAAAAGGTTTTCTGCATCTAGCAAACTGGGCAACAATGAACTACATCAGAGATTACTTGATTTACTCGTGGATGCCAAAATTGTTTGTAAACTAACTGAATCAATTTATTCCGCCCAATATGATCACAAGGAACCTGAAGCCCTAATACTATGTGCATAAGAAGATCCAATGAAATCAAATGCAACAGATCTCTTGATTTAGTTTTATGCACTTGTTGCCAGTTAAAACCATGATTGTTTCCTAAGACCTCTCAACACAAGCCTAAGATTCCGATCATTTGATTGGTCATATAAAATATTTGTATCATTGATATTTGTGTTTGCCACGACTATATTCTTTACTGAAGCCGCGTGTGCCTGCAACATCGTTTCCAAACCCACTTATGGCTTACGCCTACATCTGCATTAGGTAATACTGCCTTGGTATCACCTAAAAAGGAAATAACTTCCGAGTTAATTAAACTAACTTCGGCTTCACTATCCACGAGACAATCATAGCATAGTGTACTATGATCATCCAGAGTGACACAAACGATCAACGGTTCCATATCAGCCTGGCAAAGATTAATGGGAATGACCATGTCATACCGTTCTTCATATAAATCAGGGGAAGCGTTCCGGTATGAATACTTTTTTTTAAACAGATAAACACCACCGCTCACGGGCAGAGCCCTAATCTAGGAGGGGGGTGTACTCGATTAACGTCCGAGCAGGACGAAGCAAAGCCTTAGGAGAGAATTGCTCATATTCTCCCACTTGACCAGTGCTAACATGGGACTCCTCACTTTGTTTGGTGAATGCTCTACCACTGAGCTACCGGGCGCTTTTTAAATAAATAAATATAAAATGCTAAAGAAGAAATACATATATACATATACAAATACATACATACATACACAAAAATACATATAAATATACAAACATGTACAATTATTACTATCATTATCATTATTACTATTATGCTAAACACTATAACAAAATACATTATATTTCACTGATAATCTCTACTATTTACTATATTTTAATATGAATATTATTATGCTATACACTTTTTAATTAATATTATTACGCTATACACTATATTCACTATTTTAAATTATTCGCCCCTATTCACTTATTATTAACATTATTATCATTATCACCACTATCACTATTATTATTAATATGGTATACGCTATATCACCATCATTCACGGAAAGATTAATGTGATAGAATGGAGCTTCCGGACCCTTTCCACCAGTGGAAGAGAATTAGAAAAATTTTCTTCATAGGACTCAACAATTGTCTTGAAAAATGCAGCTTCACCTACAATCCATTATTTTAATTTCTTCATTATAATATAATTTACTGTATTTAATTCATATTGCGAAATTGCTAAAAGAAATGATTTTAAAATTTTGAAGCTCCTCAAACCCATCAAGGATATTCTTTACTGCGTTGTTTATTTCCGATTCTTGAACAAAATTCTTCTCCATAGGATGACTCAGTTCCGTGGAGGAGTGTAGTTTGAAACCCTAGCTTGCGGGCTAATCGGCTTTTTCTTTATGCCCAAACACTGGCCCTCATAATGGGACAAGTGACACCAATCACACGGATCCAGGTATCTACGGGGGGGGATGTGATTCTTCGTTTCGATTGGTCGACCCTTCATCATTATTATCGGAATTTCTGTAAGTTTGGGACGATATCTTCTTTACAACTCCAGAAATCAGTTTTCGAAGAGGTCCACGGGGTGATGTTTTCGGGCCATATTCGATGATTTTAGGAAAATCAGTCCTTTGTTGATTGCCGGTGTTTCTGGGGGTGTCTTGTATGAACATTTCATACCGGGATGTGGTCCACGACAAAACGGACATTCTATTCTACGAATATTCTGGGGAGACGACGAAGGGGAATTATAAGACCTGCACTCAGCTCTTATGTGGCCTTTTTTCTTACAGTAACTACAAATACCAAGATATTTGTAGCATTCTCTCATTTGATGTCCGATCTTCTCACAGCACTCGCAAACCATTTTTCTTCGGTCATCAGGATCGGAATGTGGAATGTTCGCACTATTGTAACCATTAGTGTGACTTTGTGATCGGCTATAAGATTGTTGGGGACTATGACGGTTGTCTCTGTAGTAACGACTGCCATTGGATGATTTCTCTGGGGGACTATGGCTCGACACATTCGGTTGTTGATGATTTTTATTCTGGGGCTGCTTACGATTATATTCCTTTCCTTTTAGGATATCCATCCAACTAGGGGACACCGTATCAATGCGGATGCGGATTCTATAGTTACATCCAAGTTATCTTTGGGTTTGTCGTGGTTTCTATGATAAACAGGTCTTTCAACCTACAGTAGTCTTGGGAAGTCTGGGAAATCGAGTTGGGAAAAGCTTTGTTATTGGTTTCTAAGGAATCAGCAAAACTTACATTCTTCTCCCAAGGAGTTCTGCTAATACCTTCAAGCTCTTGCATTTTGATGTATTTACGTACACTTTTCTCGATGTACGGGGGTAAGCTACACAAAAAAAGCGGTGCGCAGTGAGTCGTGCTCACGCATATCAAGTCCGCGATAAGCTCGTCTAGCTAAACGCTCGAGTCTGAGGGAAAACAGGAGAATACTTTCGCTTTTATTCCTACCAGCAGAATGGTAAGCTTGTAGCTTATATTCATTCAAGGGGGGTGATGTAATAACTAATGAATTTGTGTGCTATTGTGTTAAGAAAAGCTGTTTTGTGTATAAAGTCTTCTGTGTTTTTTTTAGATGGGAATTTTAAATTGTACGTAGTAGTGGTTTTAATTGTAGGGATAACCACTGTGCTAGTTTAGAGGTGTGAGAGTTTGTGTTGGCAATGATGGGACGTAATGGAATAAAACCACAGATCACAATAGAAGAATATATCAACACAAGCATGACCTAAATATAGATAATCAAAACTCTGCCCTTACACAACATTGACAAGAAAACAATCATCACATAATTCCCAATAAAAGCAACATAATAAAACACACAAACAATCTCAATAAAAGAAAAATATCCGAAGCTTTTTGCATATATAACATCCCCAATTATAACCAATGCTCTGGGGATTACAAAATCGATAGTTTACAAAATGCCTTCATGAGCAGATCACCTTTTTGCAAAAGTCTATTGCACAACCAGGAAGAAAAGTAAACTCACATGCTGGAAAAAAAACATTGATTTGGTCACCTGAAAGAGGCTCCGAAAGGGAGCAAAAGCTAGTTCTAGCAAATTCACAATGTATATAAGTTTTTAATGCTGTAAGTTTTAATGTGTAATAAAGTGTAATTTTTTAACATAATTTTTGGCTAACCAGGGTTCAAATAACAAATATATATATATATATATATATATATATATATATATATATATCATATTATATTCTATATATATAATATATATATATTATAAGATATATATATATATAATATATATATATATATATTATATATATATCTATATATATTATATATATATATGTAGTCGGTGAGTGTGGAGTCCAGGTCAAATGTATTTTTAAATATTAGTTTTTCACCAAGGATTAAAAACTAAAATGATTTTAGAATTCTTATTCTAAATAGAATAAGATAGTACATTCAGTTATTTAATGTTAGACTGCGAATGTCAATATTTTTGTTTGATTTTCATTTCATATTCCTTCTCCTGGGTTTTAATGGGTAACTAAAACAGTATTTCCCTTTTCAGTATTCATTCTAATGAGTTCATGTTTAACATATTTTATATTTTGAATGCTTACTCAAGTATTTATGTAAGTTGATATAATAGTTAGTATATGAGGTCATAACCACATAACCACTGATGTACCTATGAATATTGGGACACTACCATATACATTGGGATTTAATTATTCACAGGTCAGTAGTATAAAATCTTTCATATTTTTGACTTTGTATTAAAAATAGTGGATGAAATGGTATAACACTAAAATTGTAGTTAACTTACTCCTCATCACTTATGTATTACAGCCCATTCTCAAAGTTCTCCTGTGTGATTTCCTTTGAATTCATCCATGAATCAAATTCTTAAACAAAACCCCTCCCCGACATACTTCTGATAGGGTAAGGTTCTTCTTTCAATTCTAAAACATTTTTATTTGATTGATAATTTAAACTCATTTAAAATAATTTAAATACTAGAATAATTCACATTATTACATCTAATTCCTGTAAATCTTTACAGGGTTTTGTTTTTTGTTTTTAAAATTGGGTCTTGATCTTCACTCAAGACACTTTTTGTTTTTTGGTTTTGTTTTGAGTCTTCATTATAGACATCGCAGGAATCATCTTTATTCCCAGTCTTTATTCCCAGCCTTAATCATAGGGCGTAATTTGAAGAACTTAACTATAAATCTAGTCATAATCTAGAATAGAATAAATTAAGTAAACCTTAATTGTAGTAATTATAGTCAAAATCATCCTCTTAATTTTGACTAAGTACCCATAATATCTACCTAGTTCTTAATTACCCTGTTTCCGTTGAGATTGTTCCACAATTAAATACATTTTTGTAACCGGTACCTTCTCAACTACATCTTAATCTAATACTTATTTAAGGTTAAGGTATATTGTAGGAAACTAAACCAACATACTCTGCAATAGTATTGGAGTCTATTCTGGTTTATAATTGTAAAGGTAAAGCTATCCCCCTACTTATCCCGGATAACTGAGCGAATGTATTAACATTAACTCTACTACTTTTGATAGTATGTATGATTAATAAATCTATCTTTTACTTCTTTTTCATTCTCCCCTGCTACTTTTCTATTATAAGTGATCTACCTTTAGCCACAATTCAGGAGCATTTGGAACAAGCGGGTGGTCCCTTTTTCCTGTATCCTGCCATTAGAATAAAGCCCGATTAGCTTTTCTACATATCTCCTCCAGGTAGATATTACTTAATTTCTTTTTACTTTTCTCACTGTTTTATTATTTTATTAACTTCGATAATACTAATTACTTTTTCATCTGGAGGTCAAGTGACCGTACTTATTCATGCCCTCGTCACTTGGTCTCCACTACATAAATACCAGAAAATAAAAAGTGGCGCCCGAACAGGGACCATCTGTCTTGTTCGGTGCTCTTGCCTTGCCACTGGATTGTGATTTTAGATCACTTCACTCATTGTCAACCTCACAACACAGTAATTAAAAGACATTATTCTCATAATTCTCCCTGACTGTCTTAATATTCTTTAAAGTTATATATGAGTATTCTTCTTTCTTAAATTTGAATGAATTTGAAAGAGATTGAAAGAACTCCTTGATAATTTGTATTAAAACTATATAACATTTGTCAGCAAGTTAAAATACTTCATTGCTTTATAGTTGTATTAAAACTATAAACTCCAATAAAAATGACTGCAAAAAGCGTTCCCCGTAGTGACAATAATAATGTTGATCACTCAGATGCATCCACTGAGCCCGAGTCTCCAACACCTACTACTACTTTGATGATTATAATATCCATGAGGAAACTAATCTTTTAGACTTCAAATAGGGATTACTCGCCTTGAACCATTTATTTCAAAAAACGAATTCTGACCGATGAACAGGCAATAGCTTGGTTAGTTATCCCCACAGTATCGATTCCCAAAATGGTCGTCACATCACAATATTCACAGAACTTACATGGTTCTAAACCATCACATCATTCTTCTTACAATATTGAGGATTCACATCGTTCAAATCCTCCACACATGCTGCATAAGTCAAAGTCGTACCCACGTAACACTAAGCATAATTTCTCATTGCACCAAAACTCTTACTCAAGATCAAAAACAAACACTGATATGTATTCAGGTCCCATCATAAAACAAAAAATCGATAAGATGGAAGAAAGCATCTTACACTTGAATTCCTTACTCAAGAATTCACATAATCTTAAAGGGGTAGACCCTGGTACATATACACTAGATAATGGTAAGAATTTCCTAACTTATTTAGCGGATTTTGAGGCTTACTGCCAACTTCATTATCCCACAGCCTATCACAAATGGTTAAATTTACTCGGCAGACAACTTGGCGGTCACTTCCTTAATGTCTATCATCTTATTACCAAAGACGATAGAGATTATTTCTCTGTTCGAGAGACCCTCATCCAATGGTATGAGGAAGAGGAGAGAAAAAGGAAGGAATCCCTATTTCATACATTTCAATCTGCCCGCCGTTACAAAAATGAGAGTATTCGTTTGTTTGCCTACAGGCTAGAACGTCTGGCTAGTCATGCTCATCATGGTCTAGACATGAGTGGACACAAATCTCTCCGAACTACATTTTTATGTAGCCTTCACACAAACATAGAACAAGGTGTTAGAGAGTACATAACAATGTACGAGCTCAACAAAAATTGCCGTACTCTATCTCATATTTCATTTTGTAAATATGCTTGTTGTCTTTTTTAAGTAAATAACAAGATTTTTTCAAAACCTTCTCTGAAAGTAAAATAATTACAATTTTGTTCTGAAGGAATTTTATAAAATACTGTTTACCCTTCTAAGGTTTCCACTCAAAATTCTTCTAAAAAATCACATTCTTCTAAGAACATAACTTATCATAATTCTTCTTTAAACAATCGCGGTGGTCGTCATCCTATTCGCGATCTTTCTCATAAAAATTCCCCACATGGAAATAATCGAGCTTTTACTCTTAAAAGACCTAACCTAGATTCTGTTGACCGTAAGACTCTTGTCTGTGATTTTTGCCATAAAATCGGTCATCAGATGCGTGAATGCTACAAATATCTGGATATTTGTAGTACTGCAAAAAGAAAGGTCACGTTATAGTTATACTGAGAACACGTAAATCTGTTTCCAACATCTTCCCACAGAAAAGTGCAAGGCTGTTTGCTCCCTTTTTGCGGAAGGCCTCACCGGGGATGAATGTGTCTTCAACACCCTCCATCTCAACAAACATTGCCAGACTCTCCGAACACTAGTACTTCTAAGTTTTCCACTACTTCAAATTCTTCCACTTCCACTGAACATACTACTAAGAATGCATATTACGGAAAATCTCTTCCCAAAACGGAACAAAGTTCACGTCCACGGAAAGAATGTCCGTCGTCCCCTAGTCAATCACACTCTCAGGATACTAATTCCAATTTGCCTAAAACTTTATCTAATACTAATGTACCTAATTCCAATTTACCTAATACTAATGTACTTAACCACTATTTACCTAATACTAATGTACCTAACCCTTGTGTACCTAACACTAATTTACCTAACCAAGGTTTACCGACTACTACTTTGCCAAACTCTTGTGTACCTAACACTAATTTACCAAACTCTAATGTACTTAATCCTAAATTATCTAACCTTTGTTTGCCAAAACCATATAGTCTTTCTTTACCAAAGTTAAATGCACCCGTTGTAAGTAATCCACCTGTTGAAGAAAAGTCAAACACCGATTTCTCATTCTGTTTCCCATTCATGAACATGGAATCATTCACTTACAATTCACAACCCAAAGAAACGTCTTCTTCCTTAATTTCTGACCACAGAAACACTGAAACACCCACACTTCCTGTAACTTTAAGTGAAACTACTAAAGAATTACACAGTCATGTACGCACTGTCACTGTCAATTGTAAAAGTTACACCACAAATCAGTTAAAAATATCTGTATCTTTTGAACAAAATAGTCTTAATTTTGAACAATGTATTGTTGACACGGGAGCCAGCATTAGCTTTTAGTTAGCTATGAGGCCATTGCCAACAGCTAAAAAGCCCGCTTGAGGAACTGCGCAGGACATTGGAATAAATGCCATCAGCGGTTTAACACATGAACACACGGTTTCCGTTGATTCCTACATAGACATTCCATTACATTTCCTTGATAGTGATTTCTCCACTACACCTATCAATTTCATAATCATACCCGGAGAAATGATGCTAGCCCCAGTAGTATTGGGTGCGACAGCCCTAAAAGAAAATCATTTACTTCCCGATCTAACAATGCGTAGATTGATCAAACGACTCGACAACAAATTCGATTGCATAAGCAAGGAAACCAGTCTCATTCTCACACCAACCATGGTCAAAAACTTCCTCCAATTATCAATCCCTAAAACGTAAAAAATTGCTTTGTCCTCTTTCTATATTAAAATCCAACATCCCTGAAAAACTAGGGTAATGCTCGCATATGAGTAACCATTACTCGCTCTAGGCCCAATGGCCCAGTTACGATATAGATATATATATATATATTATAATTATAGTATAGTAATATATATATATATATTATATATATATTTATATAATATATATATTATATATATAATTATATATATAATATAATATAAGTGAGTTCATTTTACGGTATATATAAAAGGAAGGAAGGTATATAGTATGTCTATCCCCTTCTTAAAGGAGAAAGTATATAGCCATACATATATTTTCCTCCAACCTTGACTCATGGTCATGGTTAATGACGATGTTGCAAGGGAGTAGGAGGGAGTGAGTCTCATATTTCAGATGATGTCTCTGGATACCAATGCAGCAGTCATCCGACGGTTTCCATCCGAAGTTTTCAACAAAACAACCGAAGACATCCGGTGGTAATGTACTAAATAATGTAAGGTACTCTTTTCAATTTTGTATTATTTATTATTAATATGTTGTCTTATCTAATTGCTCATAAGCAAAAATAAAATTTCCCCAATAAATTCCAATTTACTTTTGGGGATCGCAATATTAAAAATAATTTTGGTTATAACCAAATCTTATGTTTAGTTGATATTAAGTGTAATAACAAATTGATAATGTTATTTTATATTCTAATTATAAAATTCTTATTTACTGATAATCTTCGACGAAAAATAATTTTAATAAATCTATTTATTGCAAATTCCTGAATAATACTAATATATTTTTTTTGCATTTCCCATCCCATCTCCTAAGAAGGTCCATTACTTTTCTACTTCTTACTGTTCTTACTGTACCTATCCTATCTTATTCCAATTAATTGTATGGTTTGTAAGGTATAACTTACTAATAGTAGAACCTACAGATACTAAAAACTTTCTAATGGTTGTAGTGGTGTTTAACGTATTTAGACACTGGACTCACAATATACTAAATCACCCTTTATCTCTACCTCGTAAAACTAAGTTTATGCTCTGTCATTTATTATGCCTTCGAAAGTAAGGTGGGGTTTTTAGGCTTAGTGGGGAAGAGTGTAAGGGTGAGTGTGGAGTCCAGGTCAAATGTATTTCTTAATATTAGTTCTCAATGTGACCAAAACCTAGAATGGAATTCTTATTCTAAATAGAATAAGATAGTACATTCAGTTATTAATGTTAGACTGCGGATGTACAATATTTTTTGTTTGTTCATTATTTACTCTTGGGTTTTTGATGGGTAACTAAAACAGTATTTCCCTTTTCAGTATTCATTCTAATG
>JABUQX010037494.1:30000-35000 GCA_015478945.1 Trachelipus rathkii | reverse complement strand
ATATTATATATATATATATATATTAATATTATACGGTATATATATATATATCAATATATATATTATATATAATAATATATTATATAATATATATATATGATATATATATTATTATTATATATATATTACATATAATATTATATATATATATATATATAATATATTATTATACTAATATATATATATTATACATATATATATATATATATATATATATATATATATTATATATATATTATATATAATATATATATATATATATATATATATTATATACATATATATATATATATATAGGTTATGAATGAGAATTAAGGGGAATCTGCTAGAATAATGAATAGGAATGGATGCTTTCGTAACTGATGAAAATGGATATCAGGGGAGTGTGGAGGGAACATTCGAAAATCTGCATAATATTGGCAGTAATGAAGAGGTGATAGTGAGTGTATGTGGGTTTGGTTGTGCAAGAAGGAATAGGTTTTTGGGGATGAGGTCATTAGTAAGGAGAAGGAAATGGGTAGAGTGAAAAGTTGAAGAATGGTAAATCTGAGGTATAGATGAAATCATAAGCTGGTGATGATCAGAACGGAAGGTCGTAGATGGGATTGATTGGATTTTGAAGTTTTGTAACAAAGCGTTTTTTATGGAGGGTATAGTTCCGGGGAATTGGAGGAGAGCAGTAATAGTACCTTCATATAAGGGTAAGGGGGATACAGGAGACTGTAAAAATTACAGGGGAATTACTTTATTGAGTGGGTTGATGGGAAGTATTATGCGGTATTTGGTTCAATATGAGTGCTGATTGAGTGACTGACGGATTGATATGGCGTAGAACAAGGTGCGTTTTAGAATAAATAGAGATGTGTGGATCAAATCTTTGCATTGAAATAATAAGTTGAACTTCAGATGGACAGTCTAGGGGAAATGTATTTAGGTTGTGAGAAGATTGGAAAAAACTGAGGAATGGAACGTATTTTTGGACTGGTTGTGTGGTGTGAGAAAGGGGTAAATGAGAGAAAAAATAAAGTACATTGAGATGGTTTGTCATATTGAAAGGATGGATGATAGTCGGCTTGTTAAGCGATGTATAGTGGCGAGTCTGCTGGGAATCGAACCGGCTGTCAAACCGAGAAAAGTAGATTGAATCATAAAGGAATGCCCTGGGGAGAAGAAAATGTGATTTGGCGAGGCAAAAGAACGGTGCATATGGAGTGAATGGCGGGGGTTTGTGAGGGGGTATTACTGTGGCCCACCTGGCCAAAGGATGAACCCTATATTGACTTGAGAATGCGCATAGGGTCCATCGCGGTTCTATGAAGCTCTAGGGTGGTATTTTGAAAATGCGACGAGTTCTCACTGAAAAGTATAAAGAGTGCTTTCTTTTCGTTTTGAAACTTATATTAGTTTTCTTGTTTTCCGGTGCATGTTGCGACATTACCGGTCCCAGCTTGGTAGAGAAGGTGGTGATGGATGATTATATAAATACAAATACAATACATACTCACAGTGCTTAAAGTGAAAGTAACTCTTCTTTGAATGTTGTTTTTTAGTATGCTATCAATACATATCCTTTACTGATAATTTGTATAATGTCCAATTTTCATTGGCCTTTAAAATTTATGAAATGGGCAAATGCTTGGATAAATGCCCATTTTACCATACTTTTTTTTTCCCCTGGGCATTCTGCCAGCGTACATCACTTATACTATATTATATATATATATATACTTATATATATATATATATAGGTATTATATATTATATCATTATTATTATATATATATATAGCTTATATATATATACTATATATTATATAATTAGTCACTGATCGGAATAGTGAATTTCTTCTGTTTCTGTGCTTGTAAAGAGTTTCTCATTCAGACTGTCCTGTGCTTTTACTTTCCAATGCCGGTGTCTTCTTAGTGTCCATACACTTAACGACTTTAGTGTTCCTAACTGCACTTCAAATGTTGACCACAGTCATAACTTGTTTCAGAGAATTCTCAACTACATCAAAATCTTACTCAGTTATTTTTCCTTTAGAATACTACAATTTTTTTTGTTTTTTTTTAGTAAACACTTGAAAAACTGACAATTTTAACTCTTATTCAAATGACGGGTGAATTAGGGAAAAAGCATGTGTGGTCAGGCCTATTTCTGGGAATATATTCTTCCTCTTCTTTCTTTGGGATGGGGTGCTAAATGTTTGGGAGAATAGGTAGTTTGCGGTAGAAGAACATGACCTACAGTCGAAAAGAATTTCCCTCGCCCCTCCACACCTTAAGCAGCTTTAAAAACGATTATTAAAACAGAAGCTGTAGATGAAGATCCACGGGGGACGTTTGCAAACTACTGTTAGATATGACGCCCATTCAGCTACTACTCGTTGGAACTAACGCGAGAGAAGCTCTTGAAGCATTTATTATAGAGAAAAGTATACTGAAATTCATTTTAAATAGGGGAAAATGATTGCGGTAGAACAACCTGTCTTTTTCTTTGTAAAAGATCGTGATATAAGAGATTAATTAATTTAGTCACCTATGTCCATTGTTCCTGTACAAGAGGTACTTTTTCGAAAGATGCATTCAACTATATGGTCATGTGCAGAGTCGAACTAAGAACAAAATACATATCAGCCTGCCACATGGGAATCGCTCTGTCTTCACCACTTTGCTGGCAAGCTTTATATTCCTCCTGCATGACGACACAACATATTGCATACAATATTCTATTTTAAATACGACTAGCTAATGGGCCTACAACATTAATTAATATATAATCACCGTAATAATAGATTTAACTCTCCTTTCAATAAAGTTTTAATTGTGCTCTTATTATTATCTTATTTATAGTCTTCAAAATGGTGCAAAGGTAGAAAGCTACACTCTTGGGTCACCATATAGGGCCGCTGGAGTGATTATGTAGAATGTTAGGGATGATAATGAACTGCAAAGAGTTTGGAAACAAAGTGGCAAAACTAGACTTGAGATCAGTGAGGGAGTAATTTATTTGAAAGTTATGAATCTGAGTGATACGCAATACATATATCAGGAAATCAAGAGGTTCGTCAAAGGCTTCAAAACTTTGATTCTTAGAAAATCTTAGAAACAATTCACCGACTGTTTTTAGTGTTTTATAGGTCCCAAACACAACCTAATACTCGATTGTACATTATGGAGTTATTAAGTCTTATTGTCATTATTACATAAGAATGTAGCTTCACTCACATTCAAACTCATGTAACAAATTATTACGTCTGCAAAAATTGTAATGAAGGTAAACACCGTTATTTTTCTTTACAGGCAGCACTTGCTTCAAAGAATGAAAATATAATAACTTTTTGTAAACAACAGCAAACGAGTAACATCATTTCCGCGTCTACGCGAACTGAATACATTAACTACCAATGAAATATACATATGCTGTTGCAGATGTGTTTTAAGGTGTCATGAGGTCTAAAAACAACAATAATTACCACCATATTTATGCTGTGCGTAAAAACAGTTTGTGGAAAAATTCTTACTTTACAACATTGGTCCTACAGGACCTTGTTAATTTGATGCGATACAGTTATTTTTTGGTTGTTTAATTTTAAAAGAAAGAAAAATTTTCTAGAAAATGGTAATAAAATAAAAATATTCCGATATGAATAAAAATATGTGCAGGACCTTTGCATTTACACCTTCACACTGGAATCTTTCTTAAAAAATTACTTCAGTTCGATTATATATAAGTACTATATATGATTATAATAGCTATCTATATATATATATAGTTATATATACTATATATATTATATTATCATTGATTATATATATATATATCATATATTATATATTATTATCTATATATATATATATATAATTGATATATATTATGCAGCAAATTGTAGTTCTTAGAGGGAACCGAATAACGCTAAAAACAAAGAAAATATTAACATTCATTTTATTGTAAACGTTTTGTATTACATCAATGCATCTTCAGTGCCTTTTATAAAATTGATCAAAAAAGTTAACATATCAAAAATTATTAATAACTAAATTAAAATTACTTAATGTTAAATATGTAAATACGCAATTGTATGAAGTTAAAATTTCAAAATCAATTGTTCGAAAGAAATACCCATGTGTTTTTGAGAGGCTCTCATACTTTCAAACACAGATTGATATTTGCTTAAGGTGGAGCCAAATTTTAGCGGCAATCTAAAGGACCATTCTTAATTTTCAGTCAATTTTGGGTCAAATAAAGAGCAACGCCGCTTTTTTCTGACCTCTAAACGTTCGTTTTCAGAATTTTCCGGTGTCTATAGTCATTTCTTTTCTTATTTTCATTTTTTGAAAACCTATGTTTTGATATTTTTCGATATTCGTCCTGCAATTTTTTTTTCGAAATGATTCAAACTTGAAATGTATAAAGATTGGACTATTACCCAAAATCTGTTGGAGAGAAATATTGATATTTGACCCAAATCCGAGCAATCGTCAATTTTCAAAACCTTTTTTTGGGGGGTTTTGAATTGAAATTTGCCGAAAAAAAAATTTCTGCTCATAACGATCTGTGTGAAATTTTCAGGGCATTTGTAGTCGGGGAGATATACATTTTCTATTTACCTAATTTTTTTTGCGTATGCAGTAGTTTTGGATTTGTCCTTGGAACAAATTTTCAAAAAAAAATTTTTGGAAATTTTTAAAAATAATTTTTTTTGAGTATCAGAAAAAAATTATCTAGAGAAAAGGATATATCTGCCGGCTATATACGCTGGAAAGTTTGATGTTGGTCGGATGAGTAGGAAAAAGAATTAATATTTCCTTCAAAAAAATTGTTTATTTGAATGTGAAATATTTGAGATATTTTTTTTATACTCATCCGATCAGCATCAAATTTTCAGAGCTTAGTCGCCCGAGATACATCTTTTTACTTAGATAATTTTTATGAATACTCTAAAAAAAAAAATTAAATTCAAATTTTTTTTTCAATATTTGTTCCAAGGACAAATCCAA
>JABUQX010037494.1:10000-22500 GCA_015478945.1 Trachelipus rathkii | reverse complement strand
GTAAAAAAAAAAAAAAAAAAAAAAAAAAAAAAAATTGAAAAAAAATCATATCTCAAAAACTACAGAAAACTACAATAGGTACAGCGAAAAAGAATACATTTTTTGGAATCTTGTAAAATTTTGCCTTTGAAAATGTAATAAATTAATAAATAATAAAAGAGGAAAAATATTGGACAAATTTTTTTTTTTAGGAGGCAGGGGACATTATATATAATATTATAATTTGTAAAGGTATCACGGCCAATGAGGGGTCGGCCGAACGGAATCACAGGGGGGGGACGGTTTTTCTCATACGACTAAGGGCGAGCGGCGAGGACCCGCGCACAATGACGCAAAGGAGCGGGGGGTTCGGTAGACCTACCCGGAGGGGGAATTAGTCCTCCCCGTAGGTTCCGGGAAGGCCGAGAGACCCGACCTCTACATCGTGGCGGTATATTCCTTGGGGTCATTCTTTAGTTAAAAGAAAAAGCAAATTTAATAGAAAGGTCTATTTATTTTAACGAGTGACCAATAAAAGGTCTCTAAATAGCTCTCTAATCATATTACTATATTATTAGCAATAATATTTTTTATTTTTTATATTTTTTACCATTTTCCTATGTAATATGTTCTACCAGTGGATCCAAAAGGATTTGGGTAGGTAAAAGTAACTTTGGGAGAATATATTTTTTTTCTTTTTTTTTTTTTTCTTTTTTTTTTTTTTACATTTTCCGCCTTAAAATTGGACCAGCATTCCAGCAATGTATTCCTTTTTCTTGTGGCTCTTGTAGTTTTTTGAGATTTGGATTGATGATAGTTGTCGCTCTAAACCAATTTTATTATATATTATATCATATTAATTTTTATATCCGAGCATTCTATATATATAGTATATATATTATTATATATATATATATATATATAATATATATAAAGTATATATTATATATATATGATTATATATATATATACATGATAGTATATATTATATATACTATATATATTATATAGTTATGTTTTGTGTTATAGAATCGGGGAGGGGGGCCTTATTAAACAAGGTTTTTCGCCTTCAATGAGAAACTACTTTGCGGATTATCGTGAACTTAACATGAATGTAAAAGACATGAAAGGTTGTAAAAAATGAGGGGAAAGAAGTATGAAGTCTTCAAGATTTCTTATTTTATAACATTCGTGCTATTTAAGATTATAATTAATCTCTAGTGACAACACACCAGTCTATTTTTCAAGAACTCTACTATTAAATTTTTCAATGATCTAAATAAAGAAAAACGTAAAAAAAAAAAAAAAAAAAAATCGAAAATAGCTTAAAATTTAATATATATTGAGCATTTTTTACTGCATTCTCCGTTGCTAATTATTTTTTAAGATAGATTGCAAATGTATGTATGCTGAAGCAATATTTTATTTTGCCTCAGCATCACGTGTCGGGTTCAACGCATAGCAAATGTTCGTATGCCATGCATGCTATTTTTCCTGCTAAAAGTGATATAAATGGATTTAAAAAATTTCTAAAATTAGAATTCAATGATACCGACTCCTACACACAAAGTCATAATATTAATAACTATATTACTTATATTTATATATGTAATACTAAAATATATATTATATATAGTATATATATATATTAATATGATATATTATATTTTATACTATGTATATATATATATCATATATTATCCGTATATATATATATATATATATATATATATTATATATATTATATTATAATAATATATATATATATATATATATGATTATTATATTTTATATATTATATATATATATTATATTTTACTTATATATATATATATACTTATACTATATATATATGGATATATATATATATATAATAGTATTTATCATATATAATATACAGTATATCCGTATAATACTATATATACTATATATATAATATACTATACTATATATATATTATTTATATATATATATATATATCTATAAGTATATATAGTATAATATATATAGTACTATATATATATATATGTTATAGCAGATATATAATATATACTATATTATATTATAATAATATAGTATAGTATATTATATATTTATATCATATTATATATATATATATCATATATATATATATTATAATATTATATATATTATACTAGTATATTAATATTATTTCACCAACTTCCAGTGGGCTTCCGTATAGTAAAACCAAAAAATAAACTAATTTACAATAATTTGTAACTGCTTTTAATCAAGTAACTTTAGATTATTTTACCTTATATTAAAAACATAAAATAACTAAATAAAAAATTACAACCATAAATTAATCAACAACGCTTTTCCAATCAGATGACTGGTAATGTTAAGATTAAAATGGTTACGCAAAATTTTTCGAAAGTAAACGATGCAAAAAAAAGTTTTTTATGGGAAAAAAATATAAAAAAACAACAAAAACACGAACGAAAAATGAAAAAAGCAAGTAACTGACGTCGCTAAAGGGAGGGGGAGCTAAATCCAAAGAGAATTCAAGAATGAAGCATTTAAATTTAACCTTTTTTTACTCCGACCCCATTTACTAAATCTAGTTTCTGTCCCCGCACAAGCTTCCAGTTCATTTGGGACACGAACACAACAGGTCTCTTCATTTTTGTCTAAAAACACTAAGAAAATTTTCAAAAACTATTTTTTTTTAAAAAAAAAATTAAAAAGACTATTTGTGTAATATTCGATCTTTTGAGAAAACATTTATCGTAGCAATTCAACTACGGGTCGATCTTAACTGTTCTTTTTTATGTCTATTATTACAAAGTTTTTTTTTATTTAACGCTTTGGGCAAAATAAAAAAAACTAAAAAACCTCCCCCGGAATTTTTCCCCCCCCCTTTCCAAAATAAAAAATAAATTAAATAGTTTTTTAAAATTTTATATAATATATATATATATTATATTAATATATATTATACTAATATATATAAATATATATATATATTATACTATATAATATATATAGTATATATATATATATTATATATTTATATATATATAATATATTATACTATATATAATATATATATACTATATATATGGTATATAATAATTATATATATATATATATATATAATATATATATAATATAGTTATATATATATATATATATTATATATATATATATTATATAGTATATACTATAGATATATATATATTTATATAGTATATATATATATAATCTATTGCATGTTCAGAAGTGTAGTATATGGTAAAACGTTGTTAACGGTAACACGAAATAGATGATTTGAAGCTGAATGCAAATAAAAATTTGCTCATCTATTTAGTTTTACAACTAATTAGGTCTGAAGGATGTTGTGTCGTTTGTTTTTGCATTGCTTTTTAATTCGATGGTTGTATGCAGTCCTACAGTAATACACCTCTAAATAATGCAGGGCAAGCGCGCGCGCGTTACTCTCTCACTCTTCTCCTCCCCCTTTTCTTTCTATTTAATTTCTCATTCCTCATGGTGATTTTGCACTTCTATTGTATTGCAAGTCTACTAAACTTTAGTTGGGCCTAATCGTTTAAGTATACTCCTTATTGCATAATTGCTGGCTTTACGTCGTTATAGGGTTGGCTGGCAGCGGAATTTGTTGCGCACCGCAAGATAGTAAACCACACGGCACCTGGTGCGTCGGCCCAGCCCTAGCCGTATAAACAGAATTTTCTTATTTGTTCCTGATTGAACAATTTTCCATGAAGAAATCAACTCTCCGTAATTTTCTATTTATAACCTTTTTGATAAATTGGTTTCCTCTCTCGATAACATCTCCGGCTAAAACTATATTATCGATGGTTTCTAACTTACTCTTTAGCTCGACTTCTTTACATTTTACGCACATTCAATGATCTTATTCCACTTCATATTAGAAGCTTCCTAAACAAAAAACTTTTTCCAACATTGCAACATGTTCTTTAAGAACAACAGATCAATTAGCACTTCCTTTAAATTAAAAAAAAAATCATTATAGATACATTAAATGTGCAGGACTGTGTAAACTCGGACTATTTAGGCTCTAAACAAGCCTACAAGTAAGGGGACGGTTTTGGATTTAGCTTTTTGTTTTTCTTTATTTTTTTTTTTTTTTTATTTTTTTTTTTTTATGCATTCTTTTTTTTTATTCTCTTTTTTTGTTCTTTGATTGTTGTTAAAGGCAACAATTTCGGCCAATATTTAAATGAGCCTCAATTTCTCAATTTTTTCAGCCAATTTTTTAGCAGCGCAGCTTTTTCTGAGCTCTAAAACGTCATTTTTCGGCGTTTCTGTTAATAACAAAGTATTTCTTTATATTTTCTGGTTTGAATTGTTTTGCGATACTAGTCCTAAATCTTTTTCGGAATGATCTTCAACTTGAATATCAAAGATTGGACTATTACCTAAAATAAAATGTGTTGGAATAATATTTTATTTTGACAAGATAAGTCAGCAATGGTCGATTTCAAAAACTTTTTTTTTTTTTTTTTTTTTGAAATTGAAAAATTGCAAAAGAAAATTTTTCTGCTCATCCAATTTGCATGAAATTTTCAGGGAATTTGTAGTTGGGGGAGATGCACTTGTTTTATTTTGAAGAGATCTATCACCTATTTTTTTGGCTGATATTACTGCAGTAGTTTTTTGGATTTGTCCTTGGAACAAATATTGAAAAAAAAATTTGAATTTAATTTTTTTTTTTAGAGTATTCATAAAAATTATCTAAGTAAAAAGATGTATCTCGGCGACCTAAGCTTGAAAATTTGATGCTCGATCGATGAGTATAAAAAAAATATCTCAATATTTCACATTTTCAAATAAACAATTTTTTGAAGGGAAATATTTAATTCTTTTTCCTACTCATCCGACCAACATCAAATTTCCAGGGCGTATATAGCCGGGCGAGATATATCTTTTCTACTTAGATAATTTTTTTTTGTATACTCAAAAAAAATATTTTTAAAAATTTCCAAAAATTTTTTTTGAAAATTTGTTCAGGACAAATCCAAAACTTACTGCATACGCAAAAAAAATTAGGGGTAAATAGAATGTAGTATCTCACCCGACTACAAAATGCCCTGAAAATTTCACACAGATCGTATGAGCAGAAATTTTTTTTTCGGCAAATTTTCAATTTCAAAACCCCCCCAAAAAAGTAGGTTTTGAAAATTGGATTGCTCGGATTTGGGGTCAAATATCAATCAATATTTCTCTCCAAAGATTTTTGGGGTAATAGTCCAATCTTTATACATTTCAAGTTTTGAACATCATTTCGGAAAAAAAAAATTGCAGCAGGACGACATCATCCGAAAAATATCAGAAACATGAGTTTTCAAAAAGAAATAAGAAAAGGAAATGATATCAGGACACGGAGAAAATTCCTGAAAACGACGGTTTTATAGAGGGTCAAGAAAACAGGGCGGTTATGTTTTTTATTTGACCAAAATGTGACTGAAAATTAAGAATTTGGGTTCCATTTTAGATTGGGGCTAAAATGGGGCGTCGCACCTTAAACTGAAATTAAACTGTGCATTAGAAAATGACGAGCATTGGCAAACACATGGATTCCTTATCGAACAATTTGAGTTTGAAATTTTTAACTTCAACAATTTTGACTTTTACATATTACTATTAATATTTTAATTAGTTGATTAATTTATTTTTATAGTTGTTAACTTTTTAGCAATTTTCTAAGGCACTGAGATGCATGATGTAATACAAACGGTTACAGATAAAATGAATGTTAATATTTCTTTGTTTTTAGCGTTTTATTCGGTTCCCTAAGAACTAAATTTCTGATAAATATATATATATATATATATATATATATATATTATATATTATGTATTTATTATAATATATATATATCTTATATATATCATATATATATATATTATACTTATATATAATATATATAATATATTATATTATAATATACTATATACGAACGAAGTAATTTGTTTAAGAAGATCAGTGTGAAGCGTGTAAATGCAAAGTCCTGCACACTATTTTTATTCATATCGGAATATTTTTATTTTTATTTACCAAATTTTCTAGAAAATTTTTTTTTTCTTTTTAAAAATAAACACCAAAAATAACTGTATCGATCAAATTAACAAGGTCCCTTAGGCCAATGTTTTAAATAAGAATTTTTCCACAAACTGCTGATGGCGCGTGCAGTTAAATTACTGTGGTAATTATTGTTGTTTTTTTTGGCCTTGTGGTAACGAAAACACATTCTGAACAGCATTGTATATTTCATTTGTTTAAGTTAATGTATCTAGTTTCCGCGTAGACGCGGAAATGATTGTTACTCGTTTGCTGTTTTTACCAAAAGTTAATTAATTAATTTCAATTCTTTGAAGCAAGGTGCTGCTGTAAAGAAAAGATAACGGTTGTTTACTTCATTTACAATTTTTGCAGACGTTAATAATTTGTTTACATAGTTTGAATGGGTTGATGTGAAATGCTACATTTTATAATAATGACAATAAACTTTAATAACTCATAATGTACAATACAGTATTAGGTTGGTTTGGGACCATATAAAACACTAAAAACATGCTTGTTGGAAATTGTTTCTAAATTCTATTAAAACTCAAAGTTTTGAAGCCTTGTTGACGAACTCTTTTGATTCGTGATATAGGTATTGCGTATTCACTCAGATTTCATAACTTTTTAAATAAATTACTCCCTACTGGATCTCAAGTCTAGTTTTGCCACTTTGTTCAATACTCTTTGCAGTTCATTATCATCCCTAACTATCTACATAATCACCCAGGGCCCCTAAAATGGTGACCCAAGAGGGTAGCTTTCTATTTTGACCATTTTTTGAAGACTATAAATAAGATAATAATAAAGCACAAATTAAACTTTAGTGAAAGGAGAGTTAAATATATATACGGTATAATATTATTAATGTTGTTAGCCATTAGCTAGTAGGTATTAAAATCAAATAGTTGTATGCAACTAGTTGTTGTCGTGTGATGCAGGAATATAAAGCTTGCCAGCAAAGTGGTGAAGAAAGGCGATTCCCATGTTGCAGCTGATATGTTATTTTGTTCTTTAGTTCACTCTGCTATATACCATATAGTTAGAATGATCTTTTCTGAAAAGTACCTCCTTTAAGGAACATGGGACATAGGTGACTAATTAATTAATCTCTTATATCCAAGATCTTTTACAAAGAAAAATGACAGGTTGTCTACAGCAATCATTTCCCCTAATTTTAAAATGAATTTCAGTATACTTTTTCTATAATTAATGTTCCAAAGCTTTCTTCGGTTAGTTCCAACAGTATAGGCTGAATGGGTCATTTCTAACAGTAGTTTGCAAGACTTGGATCTTCATCTACAGCTTCTGTTTTATAATGTTTTAAAGTTCTTAAGGGTGAAGGGGGAGGGGGAAATTCTTTTCGACTTAGGTCATGTTCTTCTACTGAACTACCCTATTTCCAATACATTTTAGCACCCCATCCCAAAGAAAGAAAGAGAAGAATATATTCCCAGAATAGGCTGACCACACATGCCGTTTTTTCCCTAATTCACACCGTCATTTTAATAAAGAGTTAAATTTGTCCAGTTTTTAAGTGTTTACTAAAAAAAAAAATTGTTAGTAAATTCTAGAGAAAATAATGAGTAAGATTTTTGAGGTAGTTGAGAATTTCTCTGAAACAATTTTAGTGTGTGTCAACATTTGGAAGTGCAGTTTAGGAAACACTAAATCGTTCAAGTGTATGACACTAAGGAAGACACCGGATTGGAAAGTAACACAGGACAGTCTGAATGAGAAACTCTTTAATCCCACAGAAACAGAAGAAATTCACGTATTCGATCAGTGGACTAACTATATATATATATATATATATATATATATATTATATAGTATATATATATATATTATAATATTATATAAATATATTATATATATATATATATATACTGAATTGTGATGTACGCTGGGCAAATGCCCAGTGGGCAGGCATTTATGGACATTTGTCCAGGCATTTGCCCATTTCATAAAATGCCCGCCCAAAACTGGGCATTAAAAAATTATCAGTAAAGGATGGATTATTGATAGCATTTATAAAAAAAAACATTCAAAGAATAGTTATAATCTTTCATTTGTATTATGTATTGTATTTGTATTTAGTACTATTCATCATCACCCACGCTTCTCTCCCAAGCTGGGGGTAATGTCCGCAACCATGCCACGGAAACAGAAAACTAACTATAGAATTTGACGCAAGTCGAAAGACAAGCAATCTTTAACTTTTCAGTGAGAACGTGCAGTCAGAAAATCCACCCTAGAAGCTTCATAGAATACCGCCATGGACCCTCACTATGGCATTCTCAATTATAGGGTCATTTCCCTTGCTCAGGTGGGCCACAGTTAATTACCCCTCACAAAACCCCGCAATCACTCCTATCATGCACCTTCTTCTCGTCGGCCTCTGCCAAACCACATTTCTCTCCTCCTAGGCATTCCATTTACTGATTCAATCTACTCTTTTTCGGTTTGACAGCCGGTCGATTCCCAGCAGACTCGCCACTATACATCGCTTAACCAACCTATTCATCCATCCTTTCAATATGACCAAACCCATCTCAATGTACTTTTAATTTTTTTTCTCTCATTTACCCTTTCTTCACACCACACAACTATCAAATACGTTCATTCCTCATTTTTCAATTCTTCTCACATAATACCCCCTAAGACTGTCCATCTGAGCACAACTTATTATTTCAATGCAAAGATTTTTGATCCACACATCCTCTATTACTTCTAAACGCACCTTTGGTCTACGCAATCAATCCATGCATCATCAACGCACTCCATTTGACCAAATCACCAGCATTACAATTCCCATCAACACTCCAATAAAGTAATTCCGCCTTTAATTCCCACAGGCACCCTTATCCCCCTTACCCTTATATAAGGGTACTATTACTGCTCTCCTCCAATTCCTCAGAACTATACCCTCCATAAAGACTTTGTTACACAACTTCCAAATTCCAATCAATAATCACAATCTCGCCTCTGTTCTTTTGATCATTTCACCATAATTTCATCTGATACCCTGCAGATTTACCATTCATAAACTTTCTCACTCTACCCATTCCCTTCTCCATTACTAATGCTCATCCCCAAATAACCTATTCCTTCTGCACCATCAAACCCACATACCATTCACTATCACCTCTTTCATTACTGCCAATATTACTGCGATTTCGAGGTGTTCACCTCCACACTCCCTGATATCATTCATCAGTTACGAAAGCACCATCCTTATTCAGTATTCTAAGCAGATTCCCTAATTCTTCATTATTAACCTTACTATATATATATATAAAATATATATTATTATATATTTATTAAATTAATATATATATATATATATATAGTTATATATACATATACTATATTAATATATATATGTATATATATATATATATATAAATATATATTATATTTATATAATTATATATATATATTATTATATATATATATATTATTATATAATATATATATATTATATATATATTATACATTATTTATATATATATACCGTAATATATATATATATTATTGATATATAATATATATATATATATATATATTAGTAATATATATATATATATATATATATATATATATACCGATATATATATAATATAGTATTATATACTATATATATAATATAGTATATTATATATATAGATATATATATATATATATAATATAATAATAATATAATTATATATATATATTATATAAAATATATAATATATATAATTATATTTAATATATTATATATATTATATATATATATATATAATATATATAATATTATATATAATATATATAATATATATATATATATATATTATATATATTACTATATATTATTATATATATATAATATATATTATTATATAGTATTAATATTTGCATTCATCTAAATATTTTCTGAAGAAATTTTCTAAGTTCAAAAATATTTCTAAGTTCAGAAGTTAAGTAAGTTTTTTAAGAAAATTGTTTCGTGGCAAGCTTCTGGCATAATTCCAGAATCTTGGAGACAATATCAACACACTAAAACTTATCTTAACTTAAATTTTCTGAACTTAAAAATTTTTTGAACTTAGAAAATTTTCGGGGATTCGAAAGGTGATTTAAAAATAGCAATTTTCCCCATATATATAGTATATATATATATATATAATTATAATAATATATATAATATATATATATATATTATATATATATATATATATATAATTATATATATTATATATATAATACTATATATATAATATACATATATATATATATATATATAGTATTATATATATATATATATATAATATATATATATTATATATATATATATATATATATATATTATATATATATATATAAATATATATATTTTATATATTTATATATAATATATATATATTATAATATATATTATTATGTATGACAATAGTGAAGTGTGTGTAAGAAATAAATGGAGTCGAAAGATGATGTTCTTAATATTAATAGACCGTGTGAGGCAGGGGTGTGTTATTTCTCCTTGGTTATTCATTTGTATATTGGATGGGGTGATGAAAGAATAAAAGGTAGGGGTGGAGGGGATGGTGTTAGATGATGGAGAATGGAAGGAGTGGAGGGTGCCCTACTTATATACGGTGATTTGGTTTTGTGTGGCGATCTGAAGAGTTTGAGAGGATTGGTAGAGAGATTTGGCCAGAGGTGTGTGTAAAGGACGAGGTTTGAAAGTAAGTAGCATAGAGAGTAAGTTATATATGGTTGAGTGAATATAGTTCCTTGATGTGAAGTTGCTAGATAGTGAGAAGTTGGAAACAAATGTCGAGTTTGAAAATTATTTAGGGAAATATGTTGGATGAAGAGCGGAACAGTGATGCAGAGCTGTAGTAGGAAAGTTGTGAATTCAGGAAGTGGCTGGTGCAAGTAAATCGTTGGTTGAAGTAAGGAGACTAAGTCTTTGGAGTATGCACGTTAGGCATTTTACATGGCGGGTATGTTGTTACTTGTGTTTTAATGAAATAGGTCTAGTGATACTATGGGTGGAATAAAGAGATATAGATCTAATGTACAATGCGTTCAGATGGATAATCTTAGGGCTGTGTGTGAGAAGAAGTTGATAAAATGAGGATGATGAACGTATTAGAGAGTTGTGTGGTTGTGAAGAAGAGGGGGTAAATGAAGAGAATAAATGAAAGTACGATAAGATGGTTTGGTCATGATAGAAATTAATGGAATGATAGTCGGTTGGTAAGTGGGATCTGTATAGGGGGGTGTGCTGGACTCGGACTGGTTGGAGAACTGAAGAAAAAGTAGATTGAGTCAGCAAAGGAATGCCTGAGGAGAGAAATGTGAGTGCAGAGGTGAGGAAAGTGATGATAGGAAGTGAATGAATGAGAGTTTTGTGAGGGGTATGAGATTGTAGAGCACACAACCAGCGAGGCCAAGGGAATAGAATACCCACAATGAACGAAGATGACAAAACGTAAGTAGCACGTAATCCAATCAACAGGTCTCGTGAGATCCAGGCGATGGAATTTTAAACTACAACAAAAAAGGGATAAATTAAAGGGAAAAAAGGTGGTGAGGCTGACTTTCATTTAATAAACTTGTCAATAAATTTCATAACATACCACTATTCTGATTTCACGGAAAATGCAATGTTCACAGCACCTATAACCACAGATCTTGGAGAAATAGAAGGTGAGAACATACGAACAGAAAAAAATAAAAAAAAAAAAAAACAATAAACAAAATAAATATTTATAAATAATATAATAATAAAAAATAAAAAGATAATATATAAAACAATAAATAAAAAAAATATATAATAAAAATAAAAATAAAAATAAATAATATATAATAAAAATAATTAAAAAAAAATAATCATAAAAAATTAAATAAATAAAATAATAAAATAAAGTTCAATAGATTAATTTTGTATACTAGTCAATTTTTTTTTTTTAAAATAATAAAAATAAAATCTAAAAATAATAAATAAAAAATAAAAAATATAATATAAAAAACAAAAAAAAAAAAGTATAATAATATATATATAATAATATAATATATATAAAAAATAAATAAAATAATAATATATAATAATAAAATAAATAAAAATAAAATATAAATAAATAATTAAAAAAAATATCATAAAAAAATAACTATAATAATATACATATATAAAAATATATAAATATAATATAAATATATCATAATTAATCTGAAATATAAATGGAGGAGTGGTTGAAATAAAAAGTGCAGATACAGTCAACTCTAGAAAAAAAAAAGACAAAAAAAATAGAATGAAAAAAAGTAATAGATAAGATAGTTGAAAGAAAGTAAAAATGGACAAAATGTCACGAGTTTAATAATTAATGAAATAATGATTGAGATAGAAAAGAGGAAAAAAATATTGATGAAGAAAAGCTGTAAAAGAATAAAGAGAAGGACTA
>JABUQX010037494.1:0-5000 GCA_015478945.1 Trachelipus rathkii | reverse complement strand
AATAATAAAAAAGGACAAAATTTTATCGTTTCTGCACTTCGCCACAATCGTAACTTGCAATACAGGAAAAAAAAATTGTCCAAAAAAAAATTGTCCAAAAAAAAATAATTATATTATTGCAACATTACATAAGGAACAGTAGGAGAAACTCTTATTTCACTTTATTATTATTATTATTATTATTATTATTATTATTATTATTTTAATAGTTAATGATGATGATTATTATTATAATATTATTATTAATTATTATTATATTTATTATTATTTTATAGGAATGGGATAGCCTCCTTTTGTTTTTCTAATTTTTATTCAATATATTCTTAGGAGGAAATGATGATGATAATAAATTCCAATAGAAACAACATTGCTTTAGCAAACTTTAATTAAAAAAAAAATTAATGATTAATTTCTAGAGAAATTTCGTGCGAATGGTAGGAAAATACCTTATAAAAGGGAGATAAAGGTAGTATAGGAGACTTGGTGAGAGAACTTCGTCCCCCTATTAGCGTGGGACCCCGTACCCCGTCTGCCATGCATTCACAAAATAAGGATAAGTCAGACGAGGGGTAAATTTAATTTTTAAAATCTCCCCAAACCTCCATCCCCTAATATTCTGCTATTGACACAGAGGAAATCTTTCAATTGGATTATGGTCAACGCTTTTTCAAATTTAAAATTATTTTATCTTGTAGTTATATTACTGTGTATATATTATACTATTTATATCATATATATATTATTATTATATAATAAGTATATATATTATGATATAATATATATATATATATATATATATATAGAAATATATATATATTTTTATAATATTTATATATTATAACTTAAACCAATGTTTTACCATTGAAATTTATTCTTAACATCATTTCCTAACAATATAGTGAAAAAATGAAAAAAAACAACAAGTCTATTATTGTATTAATTAATTATCATTATTATTATTATTATTATTAGTAGTAGTAGTAGTAGTAGTAGTAGTAGTATTTTTAGGTCTTATTTCTACTAAAATTTGTTTAATGTCAACAAATAACTATCCAAAATAATAATATAATAATAATAATAATAATAATAATAATTAAAATAATAAAAATAATACATAGAAACATGAAAATGGACGCAGAGTTAACCAAAAGATTATTAATAATAAATAGCATTTTGCTTCATGGCAGAATAAGTGCAGTATAAAAGCTGAAAAAAAATTACCCAAAATAATATCAAAAATTAATCAATTACTACCAAACAACATAACATATAGCTATATATTATATATATATATATATATATATATATATATATATATATATATATATATATATATATATATATATATAATATATATATATAGTATAATATATATATATATAGATATTATATATTATATATATATATATATGAGTTGTTCAAAATTTTCTAAACCAACAGTTCTGTGCTTTATCATAAGTTAGGCGCTTGTTCGCTTTATGTTTAATCAAACAGCAAAAGAATTAAATACAGGGTTTGCTGTCGTAAAAAGGGTTCTTTACCTACCGGTTTCTCGAACCGGCCTCAGCTTAACACATATATATATATATATATATTATATAATGTATTAATAGTATAGTATATATATATATCATATAATATATATTAAGTACTATTGGTCATATACATATATAATAATAGTATATACGTATAATATAATAATATTAGAATAGGTATAATATATAATACATATATATATATAAGAGGTAGGCACAGAAATTAGTGATATATATATATATATATATATATATATTACAGGTTATATATATATAATATTATACTATATTATATATAATATGTTAATATAATATAATATATATATCATATGAGTATAAAGGTTATATATATGATATTAATAGGTAATAGTTATTATATATATATATATATATATTATATATATAATAGGGTAACATTAGTATAATCCTCACACACATGAAACAGACAAAATCATACAATAATATAATAATATATAATAAATAAATACTTGAAATATACATAAATAGAATAATTAATTTAGGCGGAGTTTAGAGGAATGCGGTTAAAAAACACTAGTATAATCAGGAATCTAGTTAATTTAAAGACATGCCCGCAAGTAGAATAAAACAATGATGCGAGTCCACTATCACGTAGTCTTAAATCATCAATAATAATAATAATATGCATGCTCGTAGGAGGACATTCTAAAAAAGTTTTCAAATTTAAATAACAAAGGGTATGCAGAAGAAAATATAAAAATTATTATAATTTTTCATTATTTTTTATTTTAATAAATTATTATATCTGTATTATTCATTCAGTTGATTATTTAAGAATGCACTAGGCATACGGTATAATATTCATGATTCTTGACAATCTCATCTTTTTAAAATGAAAACTTGATAGTGACTACTCACTACTACTAGATTTAATAATGAATAATTAATTAATAATAGGTGTAAATAATAAAATAAAAATATAACTCGTTATGACACCATACAAATAAATTTATAAATATGCATGCCCTACATTATCACTTAAGTCTAAACTGACATAGTGGTATCCTCTTAATAAATATATGTTAAGAATAGATAATAATATGCAATAATAAGAATCATAGAAAGAACAACATTTTTAAAAAATCAAATGCTTGATAATAAAAAAAAATAATACAAATAAATATGAATATAATCATAATAATCAATAATAATAATAATATAACTAGAAACGACTGAAATTACAGTGACTATTCTTAAGGAGAAGAGTTTGTAAAAGCGTTTAATGTTAAGTAAAATGTATGCTCTTGTTTTTTTTTTATTTTTTCAGATTTCCCAAAATAGAAAACCACAGAATGTTTAACAATTTCCTTTCATCCCTTTTTGCACAAAAAGAAAAAAAAAATCAAAAAAAAAACAAAAGACTTTCATTTGACCCACCCTCCCACTGCAACTGACCCCCCTCCGCGCGCCCAGCGATGTTCAACGCTCATTATGAAAGGAAATAGCTGTTTTCGAGTGTGGCGTAGATCTGTTTTGTACTGTCTGTGTGTATGTGCGTACTAATATAGAAAAAAAGATTGAAAATTGACCGGCCACAGATATTATATATATATCCAGACCGGATCTATATAGGTAATATTATAGTATATATTATATCATATATATTATATATATATATTATATATATATATATTATAATATATATATTATATATAATATAATTATATTAGTATATATAATATTATATATATATATAATAATATATAATATATATATATATATGATAATATATATTATATATATAATATATATATATATATATAATATATATTATTATACAAGTATATAGTATATAATATATATATATGATAATATTATATATATAATATCATATATTATATATATATATATATATAATTATTAATTTTAAAATAAGCTATATATATATATAATATGATATATATATACTAATATATATATATATATAATTATATTATATATATATATAATAGTATAATTACTCGTATATAAAAAATAGGCACTGGTTATTTTGTTATTGTTTTAAAACCACGGTGGGTTGGTTGTTTTGGTTTATATATATATATAATATATATAATAATATATATATATTATAATATATAATATATATATATATATATATATACTATATAATATATATTATATATATTATATAATATATATTATATATATATTATATTATTATTATATATATATTTATATATATATAGATATATAATAATATATATATATACTTATATATATATATATCTATATTATATATATATTATAATATAATCTGGCGAGCCAAAGAATTAATTTATAATTTGAAGACGAAATTTTTCGTAGGTAAAGATCAGGTATAATTGTTAATTATTGTATTAAATTTACCTGTGCCAATTTTAAATCTAATTTTATAGGTTTGGACATTCTTAAGAAATTATTATGTTATTTACTTCTACTTAATTTATTTTTTAAATGCCAAATTTATTTTCTCCAGATTGGTTTTTTTTATGAATCAGAAATCAGTGAATGCAATCCCTACGACTTACGTCACCAATGAGTGGGTCTAGTCAAGAGAAGAACTCCTTTCTTACAGGGAGGACAAATCGAGGTAATAAATTACGTCTGCACGCTGGAACCACACTAGTATTGCATCACTCTTTTAAAACTCAATTATCTGGTTGAATTTTCCTCCTAACTGTAGAGAATCGATTTAACCGAACAGAGGGTATTTTAGAGACCAAAATCTACATATAGTGTTACAAAAAAAAATTGAAGCCATCGCGGTGGGTTTAGTGGGTCCAAGAACCTTAACATAACTCAAAAAATCCCAAATTACACATCACAAAAGTAAGGGAATAAATTATATACTATTTACATTTCTTTATCCTTTAATCAAAAGTAAAAAACTATAATCTACAGAAAGTCATTTCCTTAAAAAAAAAAAAAAAAAAAAAAAAAAAAAAAAAAAAAAAAAAAAAAAAAAAAAAAAAATTCTTGCTCCAGACCCCAAGCATTCAAAAATTTCACAACAGTTTATTCACCAATTGCAGGCGGTTTTGAAGTTTTTGACTACACATAAATATATTATTCATTACTTCCAGCCAATTATATACATACAATTAGTTGGTTTTCGTTCTTACAGCTCTCTTTTTAAAGTATCTTTCGATGGGAACATCCATATCTCAAATCTATTCAATTCGTGATTATAATATATTATATATCTATAATAACTATATATATATATAATTATAATTAATATATATCTATATATATAATATATATATATATATTATATATATATATATATATATTATATATATTAAATTATATATATATATATATATATTATATAATATATTATATTATAAAATATATATATATATGTATAATATATATTATATTATATATTAATATATATATAATATATATACTTATATAATATATACTATATATTATATATTA
>JABUQX010037493.1:10000-15000 GCA_015478945.1 Trachelipus rathkii | reverse complement strand
ACCCGCATTCCACTTCTATATCTGGCTTTAATTCCCCCTTTTTCGGTCGGCGCCACTCATATGAGAACAGACTCTTGTACGGAACCGTCCCTTCTTTTAGTCCGTCTTTTGGTGCGGAATTGTACCAAAACACTGCTTCGGCAGGTGATATTTTTGACTTTTTAGCCATTCTTTTTATAGTTCTGTGAAATCTTTTTATAATCCCATTCCCTTCTGCTCTAAACCTTCTCTCTATTCCCCATTTTTTGCACAATTCTTTCAATTTCTCAAACCTGAACACCGTTCCGTTATCCATTAACAACTCTTCCATTGGTCCTCTTTCGCTTATTAATTCTTCAATTTTCTTTACAATTTCTCCACCACTTTCATTATTCAGTTCTTTCCAAATACCAAATCTCCCTGGTCCACAGTCAATGACCGATAAATATGACTTCCCTTCGAAATGGGTTACGTCCAACGCCACTCTCTTCCAATTATCCTCAACACTTAATCTTCCCTCCTCATGCTTTGTTGGCGCAGGGTCGATACACTGACACTCTATGCATCTTTTCACACATTTTTTTACATCCTTTCTCCTCACGTTCGGGTCTACCAGTCTTGCGAGATATAACGTCCTTTCCACCCCTTGGTGATGTCTCTCGTGCTCCTCTTTGATCTCTTCCATTGTCATACCACACAAATTTATATTTTCATCTTCCTTCCTAATTAACCAACTCCTCTTAACTCTTGTTAGACAATCCGCCTTGTTTGCTTCTGACTTTACGAATTTTATAGTCAACTCAATTCCCGTTTCATCCACCAACTGCTTCAATATTCCCAATCTCCTTTTAATTAGAACCTCCGCCGCACCCTTTGTTTTGATTCTTGACTCTTCTTTCATTGTTGTTTCAATCCAATTCACTACTGTCGCAGAATCCGTTCTAACTTCAATCATTTCCATTCCCCATTTCAGTCCCATATTAACTCCTTTTAACACTGCTTCTAGTTCAGCTACATTTATATGACCTTTATCATCCTTCTTCCTTATCCAAGCGGCGTCCTCCACAACATGTCCTCCAATTTCTAATACCGCTCCCAAAGCCAAATTACTCGCATCGCACCACACAATTCCATTTTTATCTTCACTAACCCACCATTTTCCATTTACTGGATCACACTTTTTCACCCTTTCCATCGTTTCATTAAGCAAAATTTTTACTTCTTCGCTCACCTCTTCGTCCCATGATAAGTCTTCTGTTTTTCTCTTTATAAAGCTCGTTGCCACTCTCAACCACCCTGCTACCGGATAGTGACCAACCAACTCACCGCAGATACCAAAAACCTCTCTTCTCGTTATTTTCTCATTCAACTCTTTGTTTTTTAACTCTTTCCCTCTACTAAAAACTAAATCTCCACAACTTCCAACTTCCAATTTCAGTCCAAGAACCTTACCGCCAACAACTTCTTCAGGCTCCTTTGACACCAATCCAAACTTCAATAAATGATCTGCTACCTCTTTCGCCGTTACTACATCCTCATCAACAATTATATCGTCGATATAATTACTCGTACCTCTTTTTATTTTTTCATTTAAACTTAAAACTTCTGAAATTATTCTATTCATAATTCTCGGCGCTGAGTTTAACCCAAAACCCATCCTTGTTAAGAAATAGAACTTTCCATTAAACTTTACTGTTTGAAATTTCCATAGGTCTTTTTCCACTCTGATTTGTAAGTATGCAGCCCTTAAGTCTACGATTTTCCTTGCGCCCTTTTTTCTTCTCCACTCCCTTAGTTTCTCATCGCAAACCGACACCCCATCTGCCGTATGACATGACGTGTATTTATTTAGTTCTCTAAAATCTAATACTGGACGCACTTTGTTTTTAGTTTCTTGTACCACCGCCATTAACGGAATCACACCATCTATCTTTTCTCCATCGGGCACAGCAACCAAAATACCATCCCTTATCCATTCATTTATTTCCTTTTCAAATTTCTTCTTTATTTCTCCTTTTATCGACTTGTTATATATACCTATTTGATTTGTTAACTTTGGAACATTTTCCTTCCATTTCCAACGCATTATCCACCTCTCCCCATCAAATTTTGCACAAAAATCTTTATCTTCGATACTCAATTTTTTATTAGCCATTGTTGCAACGTTTACATTTAAATCCTGCAACTTCTCTATCCCAAATGTTATTCTGTCTCTTGATAAACTCACACCTCCAAGTTCGAATATAATGTCCAATCCTAGTATCGCATCTACACCATCCAAAAGTTTTTCAACAACTATCATTTCAACCTGAATAATTTTACCAACAATCTTCATATTCACAACCTCTTTTCCCCGGCATTTCACAATATCTCCATTAAATGTTCTAACTATACTATTGTCTTTATTTCCCTCACACAAATTATCACATACCAACGACTTATTGCATCCTGAGTCCACCAATCCGCGACATAACTTCCCATTGATTTCTACCATTATAATTGCAAGATTTTCTACTGCCGGATTCATTCGTCCGATGAAACCGCCTCCAGCTGTCCAGCGGTTCCATCTTCTGCATTTCCCGCCATTCCGCATTCATATGCCTTATGCCCTTGATTATTGCACCTCCAACATGTTATTCTTTCTATATTCTTATCTTTCTCAAAGTTATAATAATTTCGTTGGTAACATTGTCTCGCAATGTGCCCTTCTTTATGGCAAATGAAACATTTAATTCCATTATCATATCGTTCTAAATTCATTTTTCTATTAACAAAATTACTTGACCTCACTTTACCATTGTTGCTATTATCATCTATCAAGTTCACACTTTTTACGGCATTACATTTACCTCCATTTATTGAAGCTAACACTCTTCCCTTTGCGACTAGTTCTTCGATCGATACTCCATCTAAATTTTTCACTATTCTAAGTTCCTTGCTGATGCTCATCGGGAGACCTACAATAAAAGCTTTTTTAATAAAATTCTCATCGTTAATACCAGCCGCTCTAGTTAGCTTTTTTATTTCTGTTAGGTACAAATCAATCTGTTCTCCTTCCCATCTCTTTGTGATCAACTTTTCATACGCTATATATGGGTCCTCACCAAATGCCTCTCGTAGTTTTTGCTTAATTGTTACACTATTCTTTTTTGTCTCATCGCCTAATTGTAAATAAACCGCTAAAGCTCCTTTTTCCAAAAATAAAGGAATAACCCTTTCTTCATCCTTAATTTTATTGATGCTGCAAACCAGCTCGAATTTCGTAAGCCATTCCTCAATATCTTCTTTACCGTCGTAAATTTTCAACGCGTCTCCTAACTTGATTTTATCCATTAGGTACCTTTTACTGTAGGTTCTTCTTCTTTCTTTTAAAGGGCCCGGCTAGCTTGTAGTATAAAGTATCACAACCTCACGCTTTGAAGATTTATTGAATACCGACTTGGTTAATTACATAACTTATTATCAATAGCTTCAGAGTGAAGCAACATTAATACACATATTAATTCTTAATATTATTATAATATATATATATATATATATATATATATATATATATATATATATATATATATTATATATATTTATATATTTGCAGACTTAAAATTATTTATATAGCATTACCGTTGTAGGTGTGTCATAAACTGGATTATGAGATATATACCGATATCGATTCTTACCCGCCTCAAATAATGCGCTGTCGGTGATAATTACAGGTCTAGGGAACCTCTTCTCGAACTTATGTCTCCGTATTAGGTGAATGAAGTCTATTAATCGCGTCTGTTTTAAAGATCTGTCGTTTTCCTCCCTCTGTCGCGTCTACATGGCATTTTGGACTAGTTGTGTGGTCATGTGTGGGAATCCTAATTGCCAGCTAAATCAGAATTATATTACTTATATACTATAGTACTATATATATAATATATATATATTAATATAGGTATATATCATATATATATATATATATATATATATATATAATAATATATTTATATATACATATATATATATATATTGGGAAAACAATTTGTAGAAACTGTACTCGCTAGGTTAGGTTAGTTACGTAAGTTAACTTAACCTAACCTAAGCCTTACCTACGAACCTAACCGTAAAACCCTAACCTAACTAACCTAAACCAAGCTTAACCTTTATTAATTTTCATTACTTGATACCAGTTTGTGATCAAGGAACTTAGGAGTTTTCTGGTTTGTTAGCGCTATTACTTGTTGAGGTGTGTTCTGACTATATTCCTCACTACTCACAGTACAGTTTACTACAAATTTGACAAATATATATTATATATATATATATATATATATATATATATATGATATATATATATATATTATATATATATATATATATTATATATTATATGTTTATATAATTATATAAAATATATATATTATAGTATATATATATATATATATTATATTATTATATATTATATATATATAATATTATATATATATATATATTCTATATATTATATATATATATGTATAGTATATATATATATATATAATATATATTATATATATATATATATTTATATATAATAGTATATATATATTATATATTATAGTAATATATATATTATATATATACATATTATATATATATATATATATATATAATATATATAAATATATATATATATATAAGATATATATAGTATATATTATATTATAGTTATATATATATATATATATATATATATATATATATATATATATATATAATATATATATATATATATATATATAATATATATACTATATATATATATATATATATATAATATATATAATCTCAATATATATATAATATTTATATATATATATATATTATTAACTAATACTATATATATATATATATATATATTATATATATTTATATGTTATATATATATACCATTTATATATATATATATATATTATATAGTAATATATATATATATATAATATATATAGTATATATATAATATTTCTATATATATAGATAATTATATATTATATATATAT
>JABUQX010037493.1:0-7500 GCA_015478945.1 Trachelipus rathkii | reverse complement strand
TTATTATTATTATTATTTTATTATTATTATTATTATTAATAATGTTACATTCACACGTGTTTATTCACTATGTTTATGCCCCTGTGTTCATTATTATTTATTTGATTACCAATAATAATATTATAATATCTCATCCTGTGAGTGTACCTCTTGGTTAATATAAATTATGTTCTAGTCAGTATAAATTATAATATTTGATGTATCCACCATTAATATAACTGGAATTCTACCTTTCTCTCTGGACTCTATATTATTATTATGTTATCTATTATTATTATTATATTTTATTATTATTCATTATTTTAATTATTTATAATTTATTATTATTATTATTATTATTATTATTATTATGTATCTTTAAATTATTATATTATATTATTATTATTATTATTGTTATTATGTTTATTATTATGATTATATATTATTATTATTATTATTATATTATTATTATTATTATTATTATAGTATATTATTATTTATTATTATTATTATATATTATTATTATTATTATTATTATTATTATTATTATTATTATTATTATTATTATTATATTATTATTATTATTTATTAATTATTATTATTATTATTATTATTGATTATTATTATTATCTATTATTATTATATTATTATTATTATTGATTATTATTATTATTATTTTATTAAGTATTTTTTATATTATTATTATTATTATTATATATTATTATTATTTATTTAGTTATGATTTATTTATTATTATTAATTATATTATTATTATATTATTTTTCTTATTATTATTGTATTATTATTATTTATATTATTATTATTATATTATTATTATGATTTATTTTTTATTAAAAATATATTATTATTTATTATTATTATTAATTAAATATTATTATTTTATTTATTTATTTTATTATTATATTATTATTATTAGTATTATTATTATTTTAATTATTATTACTATTATTATATATATTATTATTATTATTATTATTATTATTTATTATTATTATTATTATTATTATTATGATTATTATTATTATTATTATTATTATTATTATATTATTATTTTTATTATTATATTATTATATTACTATTTATTATATATTATTAATTATTATTAATATTTATTATTATTATTATATTTTATCATATTATTATCTATTATTATTATTATTATTATTTATTATTATTATTATTATTATTTTATATTTATTATATTAATATATTATTATTATTATTATTTTATTATTATTATTATGATTATTATTATTATTATTATTGTTATTATTGATTATTATGATTATTTATATTATATTATTATGTTATTATATTATTTATTATTAGTATTATTATTATTAATTCTGATTGATTATTATTATATATTTTATTAATTATTCATATTTATTATTATTATTATTATTATTATTATTAATATTATTATTTTATTTATTATTATTATTATTATTATTATTATTATTATTATTATTATTATTATTATTATTATTATTATTATATTATTATTATTATATTATTTATATTATTATATTATGATTTTATTATATTATTATTATATTTTTATTTTATTATTATTATTATTATATATTATTATTATTATTATTATTTTATTATTATATATTATTATTATTATTATTATTATTATTATTATTATTATTATTTTTAACAGCAATAAAAAAATTCCGCATATAAAATGACTTAACAAATTTGTCAAAAAGTTCCATAAATAGACACAACAGAAAATCTTTCATCTAAACTTCGCCAGAAGAATAATCATATCCACACCTCAGAAAGGGTGTCCATAAGTCCGAACAACTCTAAAGTAGGGGGCTTACAGCCATCCTGGAGGTTCAAAAGAAAAGAGTGTTGGATTTCTCCTTTCAGAGTCGCTTTTTCGTATTCTCTTTTCTTTGAAAGCTAAGAAGAAAACTATTCCTGTCTAGATCATTTCTTCAAGGCTTAAAAGCAGGGATGGCAATTTTGGTGATTTTTTTGATTTTTTTAAAAAAAATCCAATTTGTGATTTTTTTGATTTTTTTTTATTTTTTTCTATTTTTTCAGATTCGTAACGTCACGCGATATATAATTTGTAACTTGCAAATTATATTTCGCGTGACGTAACGAATCCAAAAAATCAAAAATATCAAAAAAATCAAAAAAAATCACAAATTGATTTTTTTTAAAAAAATCAAAAAAATCACCAAAATTGCCATCCCTGCTTAAAAGCTTTATTGAAAACTTATATATTGTTGCAATATTTCGGTTCCAAACTCGAGGCATCTTTAGGCAGTAATGAAATTAATTTTTGGGAATGGCTATTAAAAATATTTTGTTAATTATTCCACAATATAGAAAATCGATGCTATATCCCTTTCTGAGGAGTGGATAAGATTTTTTTTCTGGCGAAGTTTAAATGAAAGATTTTCTGTTTTGTCTTTTTAAGGAATTTTTTTGACAAATTTTTGAAGTCACTTTTTACTTTACTTATTTTACTAAAGAAAAATTATTAAATAACTATGATTAATGAAATAACTGAATAATAAATAACAATGAAAATGTTTATCACAGTTCATTGTAACGGGGTCTAAAATTTGTAACGGGGTCTGAAATTGCTAACGGGGTCTGAAATCGGTAACTCTGTCTTTTTGTCATTTATGCTTTTTTTTCTTCAAAAGGTACACAAGTATTGAGATTATATTAATATTAATATATTATTATATATATATACTTATATAATATATTAATTACAGTGCGGTGATACGAGCGTCTAGCGGCTCCAAATCATTGTCCATTCAGGTGTACCCGTCGTGGCGGTAAAGTGAATATTATATATATATATATTACTATTATATATATAGTATATATAGTATACACCATAGGGGCTCGAGGCCACGGGGAACATCAGGGTGGGGAGAACGTTTCTATTCCCCGTAGGAGAGGGGAGGAAGGAACCCCACGCAACACCCAAAAGTAAAGCAGCGGGCCGGACGACCCTCCCAGGAGTGGGGGAAAAATAGTCCTACCGTCGTTCCCGAAGCGACGAACCCCCGCCTCCTTGCCATCTTTGCGGTCAACCCTTAGGTTACTCTTTTAGTTTTAAAACACCACCAATCTTCAAACGTAAGTCTACATGTTTGTTTGTAATGAAACCCTTCTTCATTATAAAGATTTCTTCCCTTTTTTTTTAACCGAGTTCTTATTTATATTTTTAAACGTTTCCGATAGTAAATTTTACGCGTATCTTAAATGTATTCATTGTGCTGTAGTTTGTAAGAGCTCTTTCAGCGCTCCCCCGAGTCGAGCTTGCTGAGTCCGGCGAACAAGTCCCCGACGGTCCGTACGCAAGATGTATATATTACTTGCTCTTTATAATCTATATATATTTATTTAAATTTTTCTTTTTTTTATTTTGTTTAATTTTATTTTATTTTTATTCTTTTTATATTTTATTATTTTTTTTTTTATCCTTATATTTATTATATATTATTTATTTTGTTTTAATACTTTTTTTTTTATTTCTTTTTATTATTCTTAATTCCTTTGTTTCTTTATATTTATTTTTTATATTATTTTATATTTTTGTATTATCATTTTAACCTTTTTTTTATATATCTTTTTATTTCATTATTATTTATTTTATTATTGAATTTTTCATTTTTAATTACTTATTTTTTGTATTTTGTTGTAATTACTTTTTTTTTATTTCTTTTTATTCGTTTTATTTTATTTTTATTATTTAACTTTATATTATTATTTATTAATTTTTATTATTTTTTATTATATATACTAGTGTTTTTTAACTTTTATAGCTGCTTATTTAGTTATTATTATTTTGAAATCTACTCACACAACATAACACTCAACATCTTACTACTTATATATTATAACATCATATATCATCCATAATAGTACACTTTAATACAACAACATTCAGCTGCACTATATCATTTTCCATATAGACAACTTTTAAAATTTACATAATTTATACAACATGCGATTTAAAGTCTTACAATCGATCAGACCTTTATTTCTTGCACCACTCCAAAAACACACTACACATACATCCACAGATCATGGTTTTACACAAAGATATACTCCAATCTACACAGACTTTAACTTAACAATCACAGTCACATTGATAGCGATATATCTCTACACAACATCTGTGAACACAACCGCCTCACACTCACACTTACGTCGTCTCCAACACACTACCACGGCACATCGATAACAACAGACTTTCGACCTCTCACTCCTTTTTTAACTTATTCTATATAACGTATTTGGTACATTTATTGAGTTACTTATTTTATATTGTTTATTAACTTCTAACATGTTCTGCCTTACAAGTTATTTATATTATCGATTCAGTTTTATATAGAGCGTAATGCTTTTCATCACTTACAAAAAAGGGAAGAAAGGGGCCTCCAGAGTAAATAAATCTTGATATTTTTTATCGCTAGTCACAGTAAAGGTTCTCTCGGAATATTTCACACTATGTTACTTTCTAACCTTTTTTTTCTACTTAGTATCTATATAATAAATAAAACAGTATTTAACTACTTAGACTATCTTCCTATTATTATAGAGTAAAATAAAGCTTTCTTACTCAGAATTTTGTCAAATTTTAAAGACTTGATAAGGAACTTTAAAAGTTAAAAATTATGGAACCTTTTATCAAAGGTAATCATTAAAGCAATCAGTCAGAAATATATCATTAAAGTTCAAGCCCCTAGCACCTCTACTCAACCATAGCTATAGCTCGTTTTTGTTCTTTGACTTATACTGCTTTTAATCATCTTAGCGATTGTATATAATAAGTTAACAATATACAAATAAGTATCTTCTCTGCTAACGATACATGTATTTATTATTTAAAATCTATCTCTATATTATTTATATTTTAAAAAATAACAATTATTCCTGTTCATTTTATATTATATTATTATCGCTCGATTTATCTAAAAATAATTTAAGTTTTTATATATATAATAATTTGGATTTTCTTTATATAATTAGCTATATGACTTGCAATCCAATACACGAATGAAACACATAAACCGTACATAATCGTTATATCAGTTACTAAAATTAACTGACGTCTTCTCTTAAATGGGTAAATCATCTACTTTTTAGCCCTAAATAATTTTAGATATTAAAAATTCTCACGTTTGTATCCGGTGGGTCGATTTAGGTCCATAAATCAGGTCTAATTAATATATTTTCAAACTGCATCCCTTTTTGTCTTGTAAATATGTAGGTGTCTAATATAATACAATACGTTATATGCATAATAATTTTAGGTCCTATTTAGGTAACTATTTTGTATTCACAGTAGCGGATTATGCTCGTAATTACCTAGGTCATAAAGGTATTCCTTAGTTATTAATATCTAATATCGATGATCATATAGTTAATTATTATTTTTAATAAATTATATTTTTACAAACTGAACTGCTGGTAATTCGTGTATGAATTCCTTTGATCTAGTATAGTAGTGAAATAGTTTACCTTTATTGTGATGATGGATACGGAGTAATCTCTTACATTATATGATCATCGTAGGGATATTGGTATCGAGAATTAATTTATCGTGTTTTTTTATACTGGTTTTAGGTATATGATAAAAATAACATTGTTTTATTTCATATTTATATCCTGAGCCTCCACCCTCTGCATTGGATGAATTATTATAATGTTGACAGTCTAGGAGTTTTGGACCCTATAATTTATAAATATATCATTGTAACTAGCGTTATATGAGCGTCTATTAGCGTAGAAGGGACAGGCTGTGGACAGTTCTCTGGTTGTAATAAAGTGATATGTCTCTCTCCTGTAGGCCTGTCTTATTTTTTAATCAGAATAGATTCCAATTAATTAAAAATGAAAAATAAAATAAAATAAAAAGATAATAAAAAAAATTGGATTTCAATGACATATTGATTTAAGGATAGAAGTGTAATGCAAAAAGTATTATATCTCCTACCCCTGGGTTTTCTAAATTAAGTAATTATATATTTGTGAAAAATTGTTACGACTATTCTTATATTATAAGAGCTTCCTCGGCCTGACTCGCGTGGATTTTGTGGCATATTTTTACAAGTGCTCGTTGCTACCCATCCACCTCAGTTCTATACAGGTCAGCGTAATTGTCTGCGTGAAGGCTGCAAATAAATAATGAAATTCCTCATTTGTTTATATTTAGCTCTATCAGATGAATGGTGTGACGTGTCCAGGCAGTACGTTCTTATAACCATGCTCAGCTTACCGTTGAGACCTCCGGCAATCTCGGTTTGTTAGCTCTAGTTTGCGTTGATATGATAATACGCAGTCGGTTATTAGCATACTTATCTTTCATATTCTTTTAATATAGGAACACCTCCTAGATACTTCTAATTCGCAGCTATATAAGTTATCTTCATAATGGTTGAGATAATATGAAAACTAATACCTGTATTTGATACTACTATTTACATCTTTGGATTTCTAATTTACAGGCTATATGCGCAGATGTCAATAATATTTATATGTCTTAAGATAGTACGGTACGTATGCGTGCAATGTTATTGAGTAATGAAGGAATAACTATATTGTGTTAATTCTTAAATTACGTATTATGTATAATTACATATAATTTATAGTTATCAGATACTTATACGCATTTCATGAAGCACCTTACTGACAGATCCTAACGTACCTAATCATCAAGACTCGTACTTTCTACTAAGTTTCAATTAGGACGTACAAAAATTCATTATTATCTATACTTTATAATGTAAAACAATGGCTGGGAAAGTATTATTTATGCAGGTTGACCAGATATGTAAATATATTACTATATTGATTATTGCCGGGGGATACTTTATTTAGTATATGTGTTTAATGAGGTATAATTACTGTAAGACATATACGAAATATATCTTACCTGAATTAATGATTATATATCATGTATTCTGTCGTTTTCGAAGTATTCTAACAATTGTTAAGTTATAAATAGAGTCTCTAGGGCAAGACGCTCCGATGGCAGTGAGTTAATATATATAATAAATATTCCCTGTATTTTCATGTTAACGTTATTATTAATAAACATTGTTAATTATTTGATACCGTCATTGTTATAGTTATTTTAAATGTTATCCTTATAATAATTATAAATTTATATATATATATTATCATATATATATATATATATATATATACTATTATTATATATATTATATATTATATATGTTAATATTACTAATTATAATCTATATTATTATATATATTTATTATATTATAATATATATAATAGACTTATAATAATAGAGTTATCTTTCCAGTATTATGAGGCGACGCATATTAGTTTAATAATAATACGATAGTACTTATACTACTTAAAAGAGGTCAAGATTTTGATTTTTTGTAAATCTAGGAGTAAATTTTTATTCTTTGAAAAGTACATAAATAAATAACATAATAAAAAAAAATATATTCAAAATTATCTGAGTAATGATAACT
>JABUQX010037492.1:0-24845 GCA_015478945.1 Trachelipus rathkii | reverse complement strand
TATATATATTATATATATATGATTATATATATATATTATATATATATATATATATTATATGATTTTATTATTAATGAATAATAATAAATAATAATAATATAATAAATAATAATAATAATATATAAAATAATTAATAATAATAATAATTTATAATATAATAATAGTAATAATAATATAATATTAAAATAGAATATATAATAATAATATGATAATAATATATATTAATAATATATATATCATTATATATAAAATATAATAGAAAGTATTAGGTTAGATATCCGACTAGATTGTTTTTACTTCTACCATTCTTAGTTAGTTTGTATGATTTGCCTACAATCGTAAGAAGATAGGTTAGGTTCCATAGGTGAGGTTTGTTTTAAGTAGGTTAGGTTTATGTTTTAGGAAGGGTTTAGTTTACGTGTTAAGATCGTAACCTTACTAACTATAACGTAACCAACAAACATAACATACCTACCTAACTAATCCTAAGCCTACTATAACATACTAACTAAACAACTAACCTAACTACTAACTTCAAGAAATTTTAAGAAAATACCTGAAGACCAAGTTCGTTTCTTTCAATGTATTGTGATGTGTACCATGGCATAGGGTCACGTTTTCATGGAAGTACGGGATTTGCGATAGCAGAAATTCGAAGGAGTTGATGCATAAAAAAGAAATTTTTGCATTGAATTTAAATTTTAGGTGAACTCTTTTCGGTTATATACAATGATATTGCTTTCACATTTTTTTAACTCTAATAATTAAGTAGAGGGTTAATATTGAAGAGACTATTGGTTGTTTTGTCGCTTTACACTTCTATGACACATGCTGGTAGAGACATAGTATTATTTTTAATAATCCAAATTTACGAAAATCACTAAGTCAATCTACTCAGGTAGTCACCAGTCGACCATATAGGACTTAGTGACGTTAGAGAAATACTTCTACTGATCAGAAACTGGAATTTTAATATATATATATAATATATATATATATATATTATATTATATATACTATATAATATTAATATATTATATTATTTATATATATATATTATTATATATATATTATATATTAAAATATTTTCATTTTCACATTGGCTTGAACCTATAACCTGACCCTTACAATATATATATATAGATATATATTATATATATATATATATATATTATGATATATATATATATAGTATATATTATTATATATATTATGATATATATTATATAGGTCAGGGTCCCAAAGCGAGGCAGTAGTTAAAAAGCTACGATAGCTACAGCTAAAAAGGAAGACTATTTGTCAAAATAAGGTTATTAAAATGAAGTACAAAATAAAAAAACAATAAAAAAACACAAAGTAGTAACTAAATAATTTAATAAAATTTCAATCAATCGTGCGTCTTGCAAATCTCGAATTGGCAACTCTCACATCTGATGAATCTCATTCTTGTGAAACTTTTTCAATATGTACGTATATATAATATATATATATATTATATATATATATATTTATTATATATAGCTTATATATATATATATATATGATTTATAATATAATTTATAATTAGTTATAGGTTAGGATTGTGGTAGTTTAGTATTAAAACCTTATACTTGTTAAAAATTAATAGTGAAATAATGTTTACTATAGAAATGAATTAAAAAAGATAATTTAATTCCTATCCCGTAAAAATTGTTATTAAATTTAATTATTTTGTTCATGTTACTTGGTATTTGTATCTTTTCATAACTATTTTGATAGACAGGATTCCAAAAAGTATTCAATCTGTAGTGTGTTATAGCTTAGCTATCGTAGCAACACTATATGTAGGTATACCTAAATTACTGACAAGTGATATATATATTAATATATATTTAATATATTTATATATATATATATATATTTATTTATTATATATATATTATTATTATATATATTATTATATTAATATATATATATTATTATATTGGCTAAGTATATATATATATATATATATTTATATATATATAATAGATATAGTATATATATATATTTATATTTATTATATATATAGGCTATATTATATATATATATAGAGTATATTGTATATATAATAGTATATCTATATATTATTATATATATATATATATATATATAGTAGTATACCTATCAAATATTGATATATATTTTATATATTATATATATATATATATAATATATATATTATATTATGATATATATATATATATATATATATATATATATTATATATATATAAATGTATATATATATTTATAATATATATATGTGATATATATATATATATATATATTATTATTTACTTATAAATATATATATAGTATAATATATATATATTAATATATATATATATATATATTTATATTTTTAATATATATAATATACTATTTTTTTAAATTTTGTTTTGTAATTTTAGAAATTACTAGATTATTTGTCTTTAGTTGGCAGAATTTTGTTCAGTTAGTGGTTGATAAAAGAAAATTTAAGTGATAGCATGAGATTTTTAGATGTAGTTGGCGCAGCACTAGTAGTACCTTTAGATGTTAAAGATAAAAAATGGCATATTTTAGCTATTATTATTATGATTATATTATTATTATTATTATTATATTTTAGTATATGATTATATTTTATTATTATTTTATTATTTATTATTATTATTATTATTATTATTATTTTGGACTTTTTCAAACTTTTCTGAAATTATTATATATATATATATATTATAATTATTATATAATTATTTATATATTATATATATTATATATTATATATATATATATATTATATATTAATATATATATATATATGATATATATATATAATATATACTATATCGGAATTATTTATTAATTACTCATCTGTCACAATTGGATGACCGTATATTACCTAAATGGATGCAGATTTTGTTATTCGCGAGGATATCTTACGAGCGAATAGATTATGTTTGGGATGAAAGTCGGTGGTGAGATATGATCATTTTGCTTATCGTTTTCGTCTTTATTGAATTATTATATGTAAAATATATTTAACTCTCATATATAAAATAGATGTTTGTCACCCGGGTTATGATACAAATAGATATACTGTCGACTATAACATGGGCGGCTAGAATTCGTCGTATGATCATTCAGAGACCTCGTGATCTGCCTCTATCTTACATACCATCCAAACATATTTATTTACGTAATTAAGATTTTAATTTACCCGTATTATCCCTTTCCTGTTCATGTATTTTCGCTACTGAGCACTTACCGGTGATGCTGATGACGTTCATCCAGTTTACAATATAGTGTTGCGTATAGAGTAATTTCATTGTGTTAGTATGGTTTTCATGTGGGTGTTCTGTGCCATACTTGTTTCTCACTGGAGACAGTAGGACAGTACTTTCGGAAATTTTTAGCATAATATTAAATATTAGAAGTGGTTTTGGTGGTCTTTATCATGGCCATTTTCGTACTTTTCAAATATCATTGTCCTTTCGATTGTCCACTGTCCCGTGGTGTGATGTTATACATACGGGGTAATTGTACATGTGTCTCCGGCAGCTCTGACAAGGTATTTTATGACCACAATAAAACCGAAACATCTGCATAAGCTTACGCATTTCATCTCTTCATAAAGAATTGAACGCTTAAGTATGTTTATTCATGTGATAGTGTTTATGTTTCGTAAAGTAGATGGTCAATTATATGCAAATATTAATTGTATCTCACATTTGTTTTCTAATATCTTGTAATATAGTGATCATCACCAAGTGTTCAATGTATTATAACCATAAGAAATATATGCAACCTACTGAATAAATAAGATGTTTAAATTTGGCGCTGAAATAATTATAAGCCCTCCAAAACGTTTATGATACACAATAGAGTTGATATATACTATATATATACTATGAAGTACCAGTGTTAAGTAGTTACATTTGAGAGTTAGTGGTCACTCCATTTATGTTTAATAATTAAAGTTTCAACTATGAAACCACCAGGTCAACCGTGACCACTAAAAAATTGACATAGGGTCTGGAGCCCCCCATTTTTTATTTTTGGTGAATCTTAATACCATTTTCTTCATAATTAACACCCAAAGCATGGGTATTACCACTTTCATCAATTAGTTGATGGTAATGATATCTTATATAGTAATATTATATTATATATATTATATTATATATATATATATATATATATATATATATATATATATATATATATATATATATATATATATATATATATATATATATATATATACTGTATATATATGAAACCTTGTTGCTGGAAAATTTGGCTTTAAAAATTTCATTCTTTTTACCGTTTGATCTATATTTTCCATTCCCGATGGATTGGGAATTTTATATTCACCCTGGGTGTTTAAACACATGGGGTTTTCTCCTCTTAAAATCCAAAATCGAGTTGAAGTGTATCGTTTGTTTATAAACATAATAATTACTATTAGCACGCCATCTTAGGGTTTTCATTTTGAATGAAAGTTGCATTTCATGACCTTTGTTTTCTCTCGATGCCCTTCGGTCCCTAGGAACTCTTTTGAGGGGGGGGGGGAGATTACTAAGTCAATCTTTATATATTAATTTTCTATTTGTATAAGTTTCTTTAATTAACTCGGTCAAGAAGGTCATCTTATGGTCATAATTTCGCTTTAATAAAGTTAAAATTTTGAATCTTCTGCTTCGAGTACGGATTTCGTTCTTAATTGTATCAAAAAGACCAGAATTCCTCACTGGTTATTGGAAAATATATTTACAAATAATATTACTAGTAATTTACTAGTAATAATTATTATTTAATTTTCTACAGAATTAAATATATCGAGTTATCAACTTGTAATTTCGATGTCAAATACCGCTATCCGAATTATTGGTTGTTTTTGTGAAAAAAACTACATCTTTTGAAACAATGATATATTTGAATGTTATAAACAATTGTTTTAACTACCTTTTGATGTTAATTTGATAATTTCCAAACATCAATTTATTGAAATTGTTTTTTTTTGATAAAAATACGAACTGTAAACCGTTTAAAAAAGCTCAAAAAGTCGTTTCATCAATCGAAAATCACGCCTTATCATAAACTGTTGCTTGTCACGGATTCTGTCCTTTTGTTTAAATCCCGAATCCCACCACCAGACCTTCACATCTAGATCATTTAAATGCAGCATAAAGTAATATATTTTTTGGTCGAAGTTCGCCCCTATGGTAGACTTTACTTCTCCTCTCTTAGGACACGTTCCAAGCCAACGATGTTACCCTAATTTAGTCCTTCAATTTTATTTTTGTTTATTGACATTGAAGGGGAACCATTAACTTTCTTTCAGCATTGGTGTTTATCTAATTAGAACCCTGAGTAAAAATTTGATACATGTGCCTTGTATCTGAATCTACTTCAACTTGATGGTTTGCCTGTCAAGTGTCGGAATAAGACCAAGGCAATATAAAACTATATTTTTGGGAAATTATTTCTTCTAATATATTTTTAATATATATTAAGAAGTGATATTACCTCCTACAATTATTTCAACTTATTATTATTATTATTATTATTATTATTATTATTATTATTATTATTATTATTATTATTATTATTATATTATTATTAAGTTATTATTATTATTATTATTATTATTTTTATTATTATTATTATTATTATTATTATTATTATTATTATTATTATTATTATTATTATTATTATTATTATTATTATTATTATTATTATTATTATTATTATTAAGTTGCATGGTTTCATTCATTGATAATTGGGTGATAGTTTTTTTTAAATCTAAACCCAGATGTAAATGAATGTTGTTTTGTATTATTATTAAATTTATCATTATACCAGAATACCGAAGACCGGGATTACCGAATTATATGTTAAAAAGTCTGATATCTTCACGTTTCTAAATTTACAAATATAGCAGTTTAATTTTCATATAATTACATGTGTAATATTCTCACCATGAACAATATTTTTTTGCGTTATGTTTTCGTGGTGGGCTTATAAACTAATATATATATATATATATATATATATATATATATATATATATATATATATATATATATATATATATATATATATATATATATATATATATATATTCTAAACTGCGAATCCTATTAAATTTTTTTATCGGTATTTGTTCTTTCTGCAGTTGTTTATGATACAGATCATAATTATTCTTATACCCCCTGTATATATATATATATTGCAAGTTACCCCCGTTGCCATTTTGGTCCACACGAGGGCCACTTCCAAAATATATACATACAATCCTTCAACCACCTTATCTGGCTACCTTCAGGTGAGTCGAGTGTTAGGTTGAGCACGGTTGAGATTTACCTGAAGGTAGGAATAATATACCGAGGTTTCAGTACTGTCATTAGTGTGGCTAGAAACAGTGCTGGTTCTTCCCTATATATATATATATATATATATATATATATATATATATATATATATATATATATATATATATATATATATATATATATATATATATATATAAATATATATGTATATACAGTATTTAAATATTTATATATATATATATATTACATATATTATGCTACATATATATATATATGTATTATTATTACATATACATATTATTACATATATTATATATATATAGTATTATTATATTATATACATATACATTATATATATATGATATTATATATATATATTATTATTATTATTAAGCTGATTATATGTATTAACAGACAAGAGAAGAAAGAGATTTAATATTATTATATATGTATGTATATATATATATATATTTATATATTATTATTTTTATTATATCTATATACGTTATTCTATTATATATATATATATATATATATATATATATATATATATATATATATATATATATATATATTATATATATTATTATTATTATTATTATTATTATTATTATTATTATTATTATATATATATATATATATATATATATATATATATATATATATATATATATAAGGGTATATATATATATATATATATATATATATATATATATATATATATAAAGCGATGTTTCATGTTGTTCACACATTTGAATCATCCAAAAATTTGAAATTCCTCACCCGAATTAAAACTGTTCTGAAGAACCTCATCCGTGAGTAAAGACATTTACCTTTTATATTATGACATCATTACATGAAAGAAAATCTTCAACATCGAAAGTCGAATATAATCCACGGTATGTCTTAAGATAAGGTTACCATATTTTATGATCAGAAATACGACACACACACACACGCACACGTGCGCACAGCACACGCACACGCACACGCACACGCACGCACACGCACACGCACATATATATATATATATATATATATATATATATATATATATATATATATATATATATATATATATATATATATATATATATATATATATATATATATATATATATATATATATATATATATATAATGATTTACCACTTATTAAGGGCAATGAAAGTATCATAAATATTTCTCAGATGAATGTATTTTCTTTAGAATGTCAAATTCACTACGTAACATTCTGTAAAACTCTGAACATGTATAATCAAAATTCAATTTGTTTATTAACAATGCTTTCAAAGTTTTTACAGACAGTTGAGTTTTTTCACCTGTTCAAATCAAGCTCATGGCAGAAAACACTCTTTCCGTTGGAGCATAAGTTCCTGGTAAACAAAGAAGAAATTCTACCATTTTAAGGATATTAGAATATGGCACATTGTTAGCTTGGAAGTGCGAAATGATTTCGACCCAACAATCACCAGAAGATGTTTCCTTTGAATTCCAATTGACAAACATTTCTGACGTTCCATATTGTTTAACGAACACATATTCTCCGTAAAGCGCAGCCTCGTTAATTGTAAAGGCATAAATTAGTTCGAGAATAAAATTATGGGTTTCTGCTACTTCCTCCCAGCATGGTATTCACTTTAGTGTTACCCAAGTATATTTTTTTAAGGTTTTAAGTGGATTGATTCATTTAGATAAATAATCAAATGCAGCTATGTAGAATGTATGAATATACTGTTTAAATTTTGCAGCTTCTGATGCAACCTCTTCTCTTTCCAATTTCTGAAGAATCGCTGTCACAACTAATGGAATAAAGCAGTCTTTGCTCTTAGAAGCCATATTATTTCGTAAATAATTTAATTTTGACATTACTTCAAAAATTGTAATTGTATCTCCTTCACTCTTTCCAATCAGGTGGAGGCTTGATCTATAAAACTGCTTAAGAGATGGTACCCAATGATTTTTGACTTACAAGACATTCTTAAGATGATTAACGGGGTATACATTGTCAGAAGACGTTCAACCGCAGGGAGTAAAGCAAGCCATCTGGTTTTGCTATATACTAATATTTGCTTGTATTCCTGATTGACAAATTCACAAAATTCTTTAAGTGTTACTCCTACTCTTACTCTGTATATATATATATATATATATATATATATATATATATATATATATATATATATATATATATATATATATATATATATATATATATATATATATATATATATATATATATATATATATATATATATATATATATATATATATATATATATATAGAAATTAGAATATATTTTCGAGACAATGCCTTCAATATCAATAAGAACAACAAAAGCAGCTGTCTGAATAGTGTTGTGAATATGTGCAGAATATCCTATAGCACAGCGAGCTATTGTTTTTCCCCTGCATTCATATTTTTTAAGCATTCAATTAAAAATGCAGAAATTGTGTAGCAATGATTTTACTTCTAAAAGTTTCATCTGAATCCCTTTAACAGGTTGGAAATATTTAACATGTACTGGAAATATTTTAATGTCCTTGTGATTTGAAGCGTCGTTCATAATCGAAATATAATTGGCTTCTTGAATATCAGCATGCAGTTTTGATACAGCTATTGGAGTAAAAAATGTTTAGTATAATTGCCTCCACTTTTCTACGGGCACATGTAAACTTAGGGTTAAAACAAATCTGGATTAGTTTTGAAGAGCAGTTCATCGATTTGATAGATTGATTGTGTTGCACTAAGTGATAAGCAAATGCTCCTCCAGCCGCGGCTAATTTAAGTTCTTTGTCACTAAAAGTATCACTTCTGATAAACGTTGTGAGTGATGAACTTGATGCACTGGCATCATGTTTAATGTTTTTCACTATTTAAATTTTGTGTAATATCTGTTCTTCCTCCATGACTGATATTAAAGCAGGAAGAACACATGTTGCAACGAACATATGACTCCGAAATTGCCTTTTTCATATGGGGATACTCCTTCTCAAGGTCTTTATTGAAAATATATTTTCTCATACTTTTCCCAGGAAAAAAATTCCTATAGGATCCCATCCATTCCTATCTTAATTAAGATAGGAATGGATGGGATCCTATAGGAATTTTTTGCTGGGTTGGGGGAATTATTTCAGTTAATTTTAAATTTTCAACAGGCCTTAATTAATCAAAATTTAATATATATATATATATATATATATATATATATATATATATTTATATAAAAAAAAGAGATACACCCTTATATATATAATATATATATATATATATATATAGTAGTATTTATATATATATATAAAAACATATTTTATATATATATATATATATATATATATATATATATATATATATATATATATATATATATATATATATATATATATATATATATATATATATATATATATATATATATATATATAACTTTTAAAGCAGAAAAGGTACACCCTTTCACACATAACGTTCATAGAAGACTGTTTTGACCAGTGTTGCCAGATAGGTCATGAGAAAATACCCACTCTCTTGACCGAAAAAACCCTCTTAAAGGAAAAATTACCCGAAAATCGGCAGCTCCACATATATATATATATATATATATATATATATATATATATATATATATATATATATATATATATATATATATATATATATATATATATATATATATGATAGACTCTTAATTAAAAAAACGGGTTGGCTTATCAGCAACAAATATTCTTTAGAAAATAATCTGGCATTACACAAACTTTATATATACCATTAAATTTTGTATTTATTTTGTTTTTCATATATAATTCCAACAATTGAAAGATGTAAAATATTATTTTTCACGGTATACCAGATATTAAATTACAGATGATAACAAAAGGGGGGGGTGGGATGAGCAAATAATACCAACATATTTTATTTTTTTATGAAATTATGTATTTATTATTTAATTATTTATTTATTTAATTATTTATTTATTATTTATTTATTATTTTATTATCTCAATTTTCCTTTAATTTTCAGCAAAATTAAATTTAATATATTATTAAAGTTTATTCTTTTTTTCTAAAATTGTTATTTTACCCTAGAAATATATTCCAAACAATAATACCCTTCAAAATACCCTCACTACCATAAAATACCCCAAATTCGGGTAATTACCCGCCATTTGGCAACAATGGTTTTGACACGCTTCGCCCAGAGATTATATTAATACACTATGCTTTGCCTAATCACGTACATGCATCTACATGTTTCAAACATGATTTCTTCTTAGTCGTCTGCTTTCGAGATCGTTTATATTATTTATAAGTATAACGATTTCATGCATATATGCTGCTTCCCGCTAATAAATTTTAAGATTTATCATATTTACCAACGTAAATCCTAAAATAAGGATCAAAATCTGGATTTATATTCATGCTTTAATATACGGGACAGGACACAAAAAGCGGGACAGTGGTTGGTTTGAAATACGAGACTTTCCCGGAAAATACGGAACATCTGGTAACCTTACCTTAAGACGCAAAAGTTTACTAAATTACTGCACTGCAATTACGTCCCAGCAAAAGGTGACAAAGTTGCCAATTCGAATTTTTTCAATTATTTATTGGTTATAAAATTAAAAGAATGAGTATTAATAAATAAATTTGACATGAGTACTTTGTGTTTCATGGATCAATCAGTTCTGAATTCGCACATTGATACTATGCACTACCGTTGAGTCAAACTCATTGCGTGGGTGCATGGAAGAGGACTTTGTATGCCAATTGGAGTGCCCATGGTTTGAAAGGAGCCTATCAATTATTTTTTTGTATGGTGCCTCCGATGAACAAACTGCAGTGGTTTTCAAACTAGGGTGCGTCCTGAAATACCAGGGGGTGCGCGACAAGTGTGAAGAAAAACTTTTTATAGTTTATTTTTTTTTTTTTTTACACAAGTGTTTCACAAAATTTCAACGAAAAAATTATATATATATATATCATATATATAGAAGAGTTAGAGTATATAGAGTGTATATAAAAATAAATACATATATTTAAAAATATTAAAAAAATATATATATATATATATATATATATATATATATATATATATATATATATATATATATATATATATATATATATATATATATATATATATATTGTAAAAGGATAGGGTGCATGGAATCAATTTTTCATTCTTGGGGGTGCGCCACTAAAAAAATATTGGGAACCACTGGAATAGAGGTATGAACATGAATAAAAAAAATTAACACTTGTGTATCCTAACACACCATCTGCAATTTGACCAGTGTTTTATGGTGAAGAATTTCCTGTTTCTTAATCTCCGCACAATTTTCTATTGATTTCTACGAAGATAACTATTTCTTTAACTGAAAAGGACAGTACCTATTAACTTTACAATATGCAGATTACTGCCAAGCACAGACTTCTCTGATAATAAAAACAGAAATTAATAAGGCTAAACCATTCTGTGAATGTGACAGCATTACGCACCAACAAAAAAAAATTTGTTTGAAACCAAAGTAATTTTATTTACTGAAAATATTGGTACAACAAACACATTCTTGTTCAATGGCGACTTTTCATTGATCCTTCAAAGACGAGTCTTAAAGCAGTCCTCCTTCATAATGAGATTAAGTTGCCTTAAATTTCTCTGGCATTTGAAACCAGCACAAAAGAGACGTATTCAGATATGAACATTTTAAATGGTATGAGTAGAATACAAGAGTGACAGTGGGAATTTCAAGATAAGAATTTCAAGTTTGTGGAAATTTCAAGATAATAATCCTTACATTAGGACTACAAGCCGACTACTGCATGTATTTTTGAATCATGGGTGAATTTGATAGAAGCACTAGCGTCATATAATATGCTAGGAATTGACTCCAACGATAATATTAGGACCTGGAATGTAAATGTTGAACAAAAGCCTTTCATAAAGCCAAACAAAGTATTGCCCCAACATCATATCAAATTGGGACTTAACAATAACTTTTGTACCAGCTTTTGATGTGAGAGATTCTGCATTCACACACAAAAAACTACCAATCTAGACTTCGAGAAAGTAAAAAAAAAAGCTTGTTCCTAGGATCAGGAAACTTTTTAACGACAATCGGTACGATATAGTGCTAAGTGAAAAGAAGAAAGCAAAATAAGAATATTAAAAAGGCTTCGAATGTTTTTCAAGTGAAATTTCAAAGCTAAAAATTTCAGAGAACTTATAGAAGATATTATATATATTTGTGTTAATAGCAGGAGAGCAATATTTCTCTGAGATTCATTCTTTGATATCACAACTGAATCTCTTCTCGAAAAATTATAATGACGTGAGCGACGAACATGGAGAGCGTTTCCATCAAGATATTTCGTTGACGGAGTTCAGGTCAAAAAGAAATAAATGTAGCCTTACAATGTTTGGTCATTATTGATGAATTGTGAAAACGGATGAACCTGAAACAAAGTACCATAGACCGGCCTAAAGGGGACGCATTTAAAGTAAATAATTTCGTTTTCATATTTTGTTGTTCATATTATTCTGTAAGTGCTGTTATTTTGAAAACAGATCCTAATTAATCAATTTAAGTTTCATTTTAGAGTTCAGCTACCTGAAAAACCTAATGATATATTTTGAAAGCCATAACAATCAATCGATGAAATATTATTATTATTATTATTATTATTATTATTATTATTATTATTATTATTATTATTATTATTATTATTATTATTATTATTATTATTATTATTATTATTATTATTATTTTAATCATTATCTATTATTACTATTTAGCTTCACGTTTCTTATAGTTGAACTTGCTTTCATCATAATTAGGCTGTGTTTTCATATAGAAGCAAGGTTTGATTTTTATTTAATTTTTATTTTACTTTTGATTTTTATTTCTATTTTCTATGTAAATTCTAAGTTTGCAAGAGCTTCGAAATTCTGTTATTTTTATGGCAGCCCATAGATATTATTTAAGAAAATATTATTTAAGTTTTTTTTTCTTGAAAAGATTGCAAAAATTTTACACCACAAAATATTTTTAATCTTTTGTTCCATACAATTGATCATATTTCCTTATTTATATAACTTTGCTTACTGTGGGGGGAAAATAGCTGTGATTTGATACCCAAATTCAATTATTGCGATTTAGCACATTGAAATACACTTTTATATGGAGAACCAATCAAGAACAGAGATTTTGCTTCGATTCTTTTTTCATACAATAACTCTGTCTATTTTTATTACCCCACGCTTATTGTGTGATTCCTATACAATAGGTAGCGCTTCGCGTGACTGAGGGACTGATTAGCGAAAAACACGGTACATTTAGAAGTAACAGAGAATGTGTAAATCAAATTTTTACATTGAAACAAATGAGAGAGAAGAAGAATAAATTGTATTTGGGTTTTATAGACTTGCAACAGGCTTAATAGGGAAGCTCTGTGGCATGTCTTAGTGATATATGGTGTTAGTGGTAGGCTTCTGAATGGAATCAGAAGTATGTATAACGATAGTGAAGCATGTGTAGGAATAAATGAGGTTGAATTTGATTGATTTTATATTAATAGCGGAGTGAGGCATGGATGTGTTAGGGTTCCTTGGTTATTTAATTTGTATATGAATGGGATTATGAAAGAAAGATGTTAGAATGATGAAAAATGGAAGAGAGTGGAGGGTGCCCTGCTTATTGTACGCGAATGATTTTATATTGTGTGGCAAATCTGAAGAGAGTTTGAGAGGATTGGAAGATTGGTTTGGCCGGGGTTTGAGAGTAAATGTAGATAGGAGTAAAGTTATGTTAGTGGTTGAGGGGAGTTTTCGGTGTGAAATCATGTTAAATGTTGAGCAACTGAATCAAGTAACAGAGTTTAAAGATTTAGGATATATATTGGATAAAAGAGGGAAGGATCAGAGTGTGGTAGGAAAGTTATGAAAGGTAGGAAGGGTGCTGGTGCACTTAAAGGTTGATGTAAAGGGACTAAGTCTTGAGTGCGCTAGGATTTTGCATGAGGGAATGTTGTTACCGGAGTTAATGTATAGAAGTGAAACTATGGTATGGAATAAGAGTATCTAATCTAAGATACATGTGCTCGGATGGACAATCTTAGGGAGGGGCTTATTAGGTATGAGAAGAATTGTTAAAATGAGGAATGAACGCATTGGGGAGCTGTGTGGTATGAAGAAGGGCGTAAAAGACAGAATAAAGGAGAGTACATTGAGATGGTTTTTTCATATGGAAAGGATGGATGATAGTCGGTTGGATAAGCAGATGCATAGTGTAAGTGTGCTGGGAATCGACAGGCTGGGAGACCGAATAAAAAGTGGATGTAGTCAGTAAAGGAATGCCTGAATGAGAGGAATGTGAGTTTGGCAGAGGCGAAAAGAAAGTGCATAATAGGAGTGAATGGCGGGGTTTTGACCTAACTAACTCATTATCGGTAACTTGTAAGGCTTATATTTACGGTGAGACTTAACTTAACTTAACTTATAGTTAACTAATACTACTAACTTTGAACTTAACTTAATGCCTAGGCCTAACGTAACGCATACCAACCTAACCTAAGGCCTATCCTGGAACGCGTAACCTTAAGTCCTAGGTACCATCTAGTACCTAACGTCTGAACCTAACCAGTTAATCCCTAATTCCTTACTAACCTGTAAGTTCCTAGAGGCCTACCTATAGCCTGATGAGAGGCGCTAACCTAAGCCAATCTCTTTAACCTGAACCTAAGTCTCTTATACACATTAATTGGTCCTACCTAACCTAACTGTCTAACCTTATCCTTTGCTAACCTAACCTTGAGATACCTGAAGCGTGCTAACCTAACTGGGCCTAACCTTATACCTAACCTAACCTATACGCAAACTCAATCAACTGAAGCTTCTTCGTAACTAACCTAACTTTTTGTGTTTTTGTTTGTTTCAACCTTTAAGCCTAGCTCTTAACCTAACCTAACCTAGCTGAACCTAACCTAACCTAATCCAGGTAATCCTAACGTAAACTTAAACTAAATAAACTAGAACTAAATCTGAAACTAACTTAACTAAACTAAACTAAACTAACTAAACTAAACTAAACTAAACTAAACTAAAACAAACAAACTAAACTAAACTAAACTAAAACTAAACCTAAACCTAACCTTAACCTAACCTTAATCTAACCTATACCTAGCCTAAAAAAGTAAAAAATAATCTAACATACCTTACATAATCTATTAACCAATGAAAAATAATAGTAACATAACTCCTTACATAACCAAACATAAGCTAACGTAAAGCTAAAAAAATAACTTCTAATCTCTCTCTCTACTCCCTCTCTCTCTCTCTCTCTCTATATATATATTATATATATATATATATAATTATATATATATATATTATATATATATATATTAATATTATCTTATATATATATTATATATATAATATATATATATAATATATTATATATATATCATATAATATATATAAATATCCACAAACAGAAAAAGTTAAATAATAAAAAGATTTTGAGCTCATACGAAAATGATTTAAAATTATTTAAAATTTCGTAAATTTATATATATTTTGATTATCAAATTAATTCGATTCCATCCTTATATATCGTTAGCTGGTCATAATTCTACATTCCAAACTTTACTTATATGGAGCCCAATACTGTACTTGATTTGGTATGCACGTTAATAAGTAAATTAGTATAATCACGGATATATCAATACTGATTATGTTTTTTATAATAATAATAAAATATTTTTAAGGTTTTTTTATAAGAAGAAGTATTGAAAGTAATTATTTTTTTGGGATTATGGGGGCGACGTAGTTACTTTTTTGGTACGTCTATTTGGATTATAATGGGTTTGAGGACGTGCTTATTTCGTCAGTGAGTGTATTTATGTTACTCTTTTCCACACTTGACTGTCGCCCCCTTCCCCCAATTCTCCCACATCCGTCCCACCTTGTACTCCTTTGTATACTTCCTTTTCATATGTTTTTAGAGAACCACATCCACCGATTTGTGTATATCATTACCGGTTGCGACCTGACGAGCACACACATTCTTATATTATTGTTATATAGTGGTATATATATAGGACTAGTATATTATATATATTTGTAGAGGAATTTATTTATTGTTATATTTCATTACATACAAAGTTTTCCTATTATAGATATATGATAGTTGAGATTATATATTAGTATATATATTGTTATTATTATTATTCACAGTGTTCAAGATTAAAGTGTCATCTGGCTTTGTGTCTCGTTGAAAGATCATTTTAATTTTCTTCCTCACGATTTAACGTCTGTTTCGAATCTCGAAAATTGTACCACTGCTTGAAGCGAGACACATAAAAATTTCGTTGTTCAATTGATTATTTTCTGAATTATTTATTATAATTTATCTAGGCACAGTTGAAACTCTCTCACACCGCCTGGTATAGAACATAGCGTTCACATCGTACAGAACAGGAGCAATCATATTTGCGTAACAGTACATAAATTACGACAGCTGCTCCCTCTCAGTGCAGTCTGCATAAGAAGCTCCTTCTCAGCAGATGTTGAGAACCTTGTCTTTCTCCTCTGGTGGATAGGAGAGTTTCCAAATTGAGATAGTCGAATACGATAGATGTTTATATACATAGCCTGTATGAATTCTTTAAATTTTTATCCGATCTGATTAGGAGAATACAATGGCAACACATTCATCTTACCTTTCTGACCAAGGAAGGGATATAATTGATAGTATATTAGAGTATGGATATATAATATATTAGTTATAGATATTATTATAGGTATTATATCGAGTTAATATATAGTTATTATATAGTATATTATATATATATAATTTTCTTATATTATGTTAGGTATATATATAGTATATATATATATAAATATATATACTTTATTATTTTATATGATGAATGTAATATTATATATGTAATATTTAAATTTTATTATTATATGTATATATATATAAAGTTAATTAAATTACGCAAAAAAAAATTATATTTCATTCCTTTTGCAATGTATTATTATGTTTGCGATTCTTGGAAATATATTACTGCCCGCTTGTGCTGGGAGAGAAAGAGAAGGACAGTATCTGAGTCGAGACGGATGATGATGGGAGAGAGGGAGAGTCATTTAATAGATAATTCATGAATTTCATTTCGCTTGCAAACGCTGAGTGGTTGTGAATCTACAAATTGTCATGATTCCATATTATTAGGAACTCTCTCTCCTCTCTCTCTCTCTCTCTCTGGCTCTCTCTCTCTCCTCTCTCTCTCTCTCTCTTCTTCTTCTCTCTCTTCTTCTTCGTCGCCTCCTCCTCATCAACTTCATTTCAAAATCTTTTGAAAAATAAATATTTAATTTTTTAGATGTTATGTTATTCTTAGGTTACACACTTATGTCTTATCCAGCGTCATTAAGTTTATATTAAATTTTATAATGTGATACTATATTATACTATAATATATTATATTATATATAGATATATATTATATAGGTATATATATATATATATATGGATTATTATTAGGGTATTTCGTATGTTACCATTAGTATCGGTGGTATCTGGGGTGATCGGTACTGGTGGTAGTATCGGCCATTTTGATGGTATCGCTATTCCGGTACTTTGGGTATCGTAAAATGCCGATACTTAGCCAGATACTTCTTACTTTTGGGTGGAAAAATTATGAGGAGAGACTTTTGAAGCTGTCAATGATTAAATCTGTTATTAGTATGGTAGCTGTTTCTAGTATCCATAGTTAGGTGAGTTTTTTCCTTGCGTATTTCGTCCTTTTTAACTTTACGATTGTGTGTATCGGTTTCGCGCAGAGCGTTAGGTCGGTTTAGCGGTTAAAATTTACCTATTTGGCGATGCTCTCATTATTAATTATACAGACTTATTCTACTTTTTTTAGTTGATCATTATTAAGTATTTTTTTGTGCGCAATTTGCGGACAGCTCGGGTTTTTGGTTTTATTTTGTGTTTTGTTTTTTCATCAAATGTTTGTTTGGTGTGCGGGTGGGTTGGTGATGGTCTGTCAGACATAAGTGGACTGATGCAGGGTTAAACTTTCTGGATTATTCATACTTAATGATATTTGCGTGTATGACATATGTTGTCGGTTTATCATTTTTAAATTGTAGGTTAGCGGTTTTTACGAATAAATTTTCCTCATTTCTCCTCTTTTCTTCTTATTCCGTGCGTTTTTTTTTTTTTTTTGTGATTGCGTGTGCGTGATGAACAGTTTGCCCACAAGACGTGGCTTTTCTTTTAACTTTTACCAACCATAAGCTTTGCCCACTCTAACGAACCTTCAATGCACATCTTTTCCCACTTCTAAACGCTTGTTCTTTACAATGTTATGCTCTTGTCTGAGACCACAGAATGCTAAGAATTCATCCTCTAAACTTCTCGTTTAATATATCCAACAATAGACTTGATTTTATTATTTACGTTTGGATATTTGCGTTATGGTGGTTTGAGTATTGTTGCCTATATGTTAAATTATTAATAACTTCCTTATGACCTCGTCTCGAGATCTCGATATATCTCCTAACTGCGATTGTTTGTGGCTAAAATGCTTTCTTCTTTTCTTACCGCACAATGTTCTTGAGTGCCTGGTTCTGGCTACTTTCTCCTAACAGACAGATTTCATGCCTTTTTTGATTACCTTACTACTTCTACACGAGACTGTTATATGTATAACAACAATGTTGATGTCCTTGTCTATATAATTCAGGACATCATACTTGCTTGCATAAAACTAATTTGTTGGTTCCTCCCCCTTTACTGGTTTGTCGGAGGAAGCTTCGAATCATCAGTTATTCTTCAACGATCTGAGCAACTGATTAAATAACCTACACACATATCGCGATGTCCCAACCCGATTCTTGCAACACACTGGACCGTATGTTCACCACTAGTCCTCTCCTATAAATACACCCACCTTCGCGTGGCCTATGCTCTGTAAACTGAGCTTGTTGTAAGCAACTCTATATTCACTTAATTTTTAATACTTTTCTCTCCAAACATCTCCGATTTCCCTGCCCTATGCGGTTTTTCTTGCACTTTGATCAGGCTATGGGGGCATTGCGATTGCTTCTACGTAACTATAATTGAAGTGATTGTCTGCTTACTTTCTTATAGACCGCTTCAATGATTCGGTCCGATGAAGGTGATGCTTAGTGATAATTATTGATGGTTTTATGAGCAGGTCATTCCTTCTTGGACTGCTATAAATGCTTTTTCTCTCTGTAAAAAATGGTTCCATCGTGCTTGTTCCCTGGCCATTTATGCTAGAACAATGCTTATCGGGTGTGGAAGAATTCTCTTATCTCCTTATCTACTGCGGCCAGATTATACGATTCATCTAGAAATCATTTGCAGTGGATGACTCTTCTGACGATGCAAAGCGGTGACTTCTTTAAACGAAAATGCACTTGCACTCCTTGGTTTCTTTCTTACGTGTAGATATTCTCTCGCCCTGTCTTGAGCAAAATACATCTTCTAACAATCTTTTCTGAAATACTTCGTTTCTCGCGTTCTGCTTATTCTTCTTTGATGTTCTGTTGTTTAATACTTCCAACTGAAAAGGCCGAATATCATCTACTCGGCCTCTTGCCTATTTCCATCTATTCAACCCTGTGGATGATACTGGTTGTATTCCTCTTCCTCCTCCTCTCCTCTCATGTTTGTTGTTCTATCCTTAGCCTTCATTTCATTGATCGGGTTGTCAATACATACACAAGTGATCTTATGAACTTCGGTAAGCGGTGGCCGGATGCACTCCTCTCCGAGTTTTTAAAGTGTGCTTCCTGCTGACCCCACCCCTCGTCAACTATATTCTCATATGGCCTTAATACTTACCACTTTTCCTCAGGTTTGAAAGCGCCAGTGTAGTACAACAATTCCGAAAAAATTATGCTGCTCTGATTTCTCACTATCGCCCTATAGCTCTCACTGTATTCTTTCTAAGATCTTTGAAACCCTCTCAACTCTCACTTCTAGATCATCTGGAATCATCTTTCCCTTCTTCTGTACTTACCAGTTACGGCTTCGTAGTGCTTCCGAGATCTACTGGCGCGATATTACTTTCCTATTAACAGATTAATGCTTTTCCGCCCTTAGGAACTACGGAAGACTTGTGTGGTGGCGCTTGACATGTCCAAAGCATTTGACCGGTTATGCACGCGTCACTTGGCTCTCCAATCTCCTTCCTGCGCTTTGGGTTTCCTCCTTCTCTTGCTTACTTATGTCTAGTTCTTTCAAATCCCTCAATTTCGGCTTTTGTATTACGTTCGACTGCTTCATTGTTTTTCTGTGCAATAAGTTGTGGTTTGTTTGCTCTCAGGGTTTCTGTTTTATCTTTATTTTCCTACTTTTTTTTCCTGCTTTTTCATCATATTATCCTTTTCCTATCTTCCAGCGATCTTTATACTCTATCCTACTCAAGTCGATACTTGTCTCTCTTCATTCTCAACTCTTATCAATCAATGGCTACCTCTTACTTCTAGAATTGCCTCTCGTCTAAATCTTTCCGATTCTTTATTCTCGTGTGATCTGTATGATTTCTAGATGGTGTGTTGGGTTCGTCTCAAGTTTGTGAAATGAATTCTTTAAAAACCCAACTTCATATCAAAATCTCTCTCTCTAAGACTAACTTTTCTATCTCTATCTCTTTCGACGGTTCTCCGTCTCTCCTGTTGACATATTAAACATCCTTGGCCTTAACATAAACAAAATTTTTTTGGAAACCTCAAATCACAGTGGTGCTAGGGTGGCCTCAAAGGAAACTGCGAGTTCTGTTTAAGTGCGGACTTTTTTCCTCTTCTCAGTACTCCACCTATACAAGGGTCTCATCCGCCTTTGAATGGAGTACTGCTCTCATATCTGTGGGGTGGGCTCTGGTTCATCCGGCTTTTGGCGGCTTTTGATAGGGTCGAGTCAATGGCAAAAGACTTATAATTTGTCCTGTACTTTCTAGTTCACTTAACTCTCTATCTTTGCGGCGCCAGCTGTTGGTGCTTATCGCTTTCTATAGGTACTGTAGATGGCAAGCTGCTCAGAAGGAAAACTACAACTCGCGTCACCACCTTTACGACCCCCGTTAGCAAGGTGCTGTGTCGGCACATGAGTTTTGTGTATATATTAGTAACGTTCGCTGCGGTTCTTCTTTCTTTCCTGCCACCTTTTGCTGATGGTAATTCTCTCCATCATCTTGTTCATACTCATTTAATTTCCCTCACTTAAAGCCTCGTCTGTGCCTCATCTGCGTAATTTCGTGTAGGTGATTTTGAGGCGTTTCAACAGCCCACTCCTTGAAATAGGGTTCTGCCCGTGATCGGAGGTGACAACTGACCGACCGGGGCGGGAATTGTGCCGGGGCCGGGGCCGGGGCCGGCGCGGACGGGGCCGGGCCTGGGTTAGCTAAAATGAAAATGTAAGTCACAAAACACTGGTTTAAAACTTTAGGAAGAAAATTAATATATAATTTCAATTTATTAATAATTTAATATAAAAAGAAGACATTTAATTAATTCACATTAAATAAAAATATTTCGAATGAATTTTTAGAAAATAATGAATTTAAAATAATTATTAGTATTACTATAATTATATATATATATATATATATAATATATAATAATATATATATATAATATATATATATATATATATATAAAAATATATATATATATATATATTATAATATATTATATATATATTTATATATATTATTATAGATATATATATAAATATATATTATATATATATATATATAATATGATATATATATATATATTATATGATATATATATATATATATATTATAGATATATTATTATATATTTAAAACTACTTTCGTCGTTAGTATATATTACTTTGAGATGAAGGAAGCCCTGGATCTTTTTAAGTATTATGCTTTACTGTCACTTCATTTTATTACTAAATGCTACAAAATTAAAAACATTGTTAAAGACACTTTTTTTTAATGGAAATAAATTTTGAAAAAAGTAAAGCTAATTCTCGTCCCGGACACCTTGGAGACCTCTCAGGGCTATAGGAACTGATTTTCTTTCTGAATCTTCTAGTCAGTTGCAATTTGTTTTGTTTCAGTTGGTTCTGCTGATTTCTTCATGTTCTTTGTTAGATTGATTTATTTATTTTGATTATTTCATGATGTATTTAATATTGTATAGAATCTATCTTAACTTCACCGGATGCTTATTGTAGTTGTTATTATAATTGGCCTTCCCTTTTCATATATTAAAACAGCTCGTTAATCTCTCATTTTTGAAATCCCTTCTTTTTTTTATTCATTTTAATGGCAATATTATACAAACAAACTCTTTCGGCTTTTTCTGATTAGTGGATCTTTGCCCTACTTGTCAACCATACTCAGCAACATATATATGGAACTAACAGAATGTTTTTTGTTTTATCATATTTTTACCGGCCCACTTCGTGGTGAGAACAATAGTGATGGTTTTATGGATATGTAAGATTGTATTCATTTTCTTCCCTCCCTCACAACGACCGAATCCTGGAATATTTCCTAGAACGGATATTAACTCTATCATCCTCAGTCAGTATATACGATAGAAAGCCTTCCAACAAACTTCTATCCCCGTTCCTCGATACCTTATCGAGCATGAATAAACCAACAACTTGCCTAATTTTATCTATAGCTATAGAAATACCAACATTCGCACCAAACTTATGTTTAATATGGCTATTCTAATCTCATGCCGCCAAGAGCACAAATTAGTCGTCTTTTCATCTGTTGCCAGTTTCTTCTCGCTTTTCTATATGCTCTCCTCCTTCTTTCTAGCACAAAAACAAATACAACAACACAATACTTTCAAATCACTTACTATCCGTGAGTTTTCATCACAATATAAGCATTAATAAAGCAAAAAAGATGTTCTTATAGCACTCTTCCCCCGGAAAAATTTAGCAACATCGTCCTTTTTTACCACTTCCTCAATTCCCATTATATTCGTTAAACAAATATTACCAAAAAAATATTACCCTCAATCCATCAAATAACATCACCTTAAAAATCAACAGTCTCAAACCCCAAAAACGAATAGAAAAATCTCCCCAAACTGTATTGTTATATATCCAGCATCCCCTGCATCATGACTGTGCTAATTAATAACATTTATAGGTTGAAACATAGATTTGCAAAGAGAATAAATCATCTCATTACTGTCATTATTCAAATAGTTTATTATATTGGTTATATTCATATTTAACAATTTCATAGGTGCTCGAAGCGAGCAGGCCACTCTGGATCAATATCCAACAAGTGGATTAAAGCACTGAGTGCAGAATATTCAATCACAGAGGACACGCATCGCCATAGAGATCAATTGAATCTTTTGGGCATTGAAATATAATAACTGACAATAAGCACCCGGTTTGAGAGTGTAGATAGTTTTATGTACAGAATTTATGAATATCTTGAAAAACATGAATAGAGATATTTCAACAAGATCGCACCAAAGAAAACATTGGCAGCCAACTTACACACTTGACGTGATTGAAGTCAAGAGAAGAAGAGTCGAGTCCCTTAGCCTGAAGAGGTCTCGCGTGTCGGACGAAAAATTATGGTCTTTTCCGCTTTGTAAAATTGTGAGTTCATAAAAAAAAGTGCGGTTTTTTTATCAAGGCTTTTTTTAATTTGGTATCATTTAGTAATAAAATGAAGATTGTTTTGTGTGTGTATTGGTTTTGGTGGAGTAGTTGTTGTTTGGTGATGTTTACGAGTAAAAGCATACACTAAAAATAGCAATTCAAGGGCTTTCCTCTCAAAGGTATATATTCTTAGTATATATAGAGTATAAGTAGTATTATTTTATTATATATTAGATATATTATATATTTTTAGATATTTGTTAATTATGATATTGATATAATAGGTATATTATTATGATATTCGGATACTATGTTTTATTTATTTTGATGATTTTATTATGAGTGTGTATTTATTAGTATAATATATATATTTAATTATATATTTTATATTCTATATTATTTATTATTAATATGATATAATCTCATATTAAATAAATTAATTTGAATAGAATTTCTGGAAAATATTTGATTTTCTGAAGATATTTACTTAATAAATAAAAACATTAATTATTTAACATATTATATTTTTTCCTGTTCCGAATTCGTTTGATATATCAAATTCGAATATTTTTATGTTAGTAACCTCGGAAAAATTATAATTTGGTCCTCAATTTTAATTGAAATCATTGAGTAAATGTTAAAAATGAGATCTATTATTATTTAGTTATGTATAGTATATTTTGCAATCTTAAAATTATTGAAATATAGAATGGAATTAAATATATATATTTGATATTGATATTTTCATATGTTTATTTATGTGTTTTATATAAAGTCACAGTTATAACCCCCGGTAGAAAACCCCGTTTTTTCTGATTTTGGGCCGCCGGCCAGAGCCCTACATCAAC
>JABUQX010037491.1:0-26475 GCA_015478945.1 Trachelipus rathkii | reverse complement strand
GTGTAGATAATTCGTTTCCTTCGAAAGAAAATATCGAATGATAGGCGTCTCCATATTAGTTTATTAGTTTTAAGAGATTGTATAAGCAGTGAAATGGTTATTACGGAAAAATATAGTTATGTGATTTTGGTATCCTGCTGTTAATTAAGGGATGTTGGCATATTTGTCTCTAGAGGGCTGAATTCCCATGTTACTCCCAATCTTAATGGAGTCCAATTCTTGAATTGTTTGGCGATTATCATCACATAACAAGCAACTGAGCTTTTTCTGACCTCTAAAATGTCGATTTCAGGTGTTTTCTTTCATAGTCATTTCTCTTGTATTATTTCATTTTTTGACCTATGTTTTTGACATTTTTCGATTCATCTCCCAGTTTTTTTTCTAAAATTGATTTCAAATTGAAATTATCAAAGATTGGATTATTACCTAAAATATGTTGGAAAAAATTATTAAATTTCGACCCCAAATCCGAGCAATGATTCGATTTTCAAAAACTACTTTTTTTGAATTTTGAATTTGGGAAAAAAAAAAAAATCTGCTCATTCCAATCTAAATGAAATATTTAGGACATTTGTAGTTGGGAAATGCACATTTTTTTATATGCAATAGTTTTGATTTGTCCTAGGAACAAATTAAAAAAAAAAAAAAAACTAGTATAGAAAAAAATTATCTAAGTAAAGATTATCTCGCCCTACTATAATATACATGCTGAAAATTTTATGTTGATCGGATGAGTAGAAAAAAATATATCATAATATTTCACTTTTCTAAAACAAATTTTTGATAAGTCATATATCGAGATGTTTTATTTTTACTCATCCGAATTCACATCAAAATTCAGACTTATATTTTTCCAGCGAAATATATTTTTTTACTAGAAAATTTTTTTGTTATACTAAAAATAAAAAAATAAAAATTCCCCAAAAATATATTTTGAAAATTTGTTTTAAGGATAAATCCAAAACTATTGCATATACAAAACATTTATCTAAATAAAAATTTTGCATCTCCCCCAACTACAAATGCCCTGAAAATTTCATTTAAATCGGATGAACAAATTCTAAAAAAAAAAGCTAAACATAAATAAACTACGTTTAGTAACATCGACCAATGCTCGAAGAATTAAGAAGGTCCAACAATTACAATAATTTTTCCCAACATTTTATAGAAAGCACGCCGTCAGTGCTTGTTTTGCGTATGTGGAGTAAAGCGCAAAGTCAATGTGTATCGAAAAAAATTTAGAGACCATGAACTGCAAACAACTGTCAAAAACATAGAAAAAAAATTGAAAAATTGACAAAAAAAATAACTATAGACACCTAACAACACCAGAAAACGACGTGTTAGAGGTCAGAAAAGGCTGCGGTTTGCCGTTTATTTTATCAAAATCGGCCTGAAATTAAGAATTTGGAGTTCATTTTTAAGATTATGGCAAAATGGTCTCAGTCCGGAGCAAAAATCAAACCGGCCCTTATAAAAGGTAAGGAAACTTTAATGCAGCTAAAATACCAGTTGTTTAGTTTGATTGTATATTAGTTTAGAGTTAAGGGAGAGTTAACATATATTCCGCGGTGTAATCCATTTTACAATAAATTCTATGTAAAGAAAGTTTGTTAAGCACTATGCATGCATAAATCGGACTCATTGAACTTATATCATGTTCCTTTATATTTATCACATTGGTCCTGACATATTTAATTTCTTTCAGTATTGGTTACATTTTATATATTCTCTGAATTTGCCTCACATAATGCGAATAAGGATAGACTTTTTTCATGCGAGACCCACCACCCTATGTTTCTAGAGAAACGTGATGGCCTAGTGGATAGAGCGCCCAGTTACTGGTAACAGCAACGCGGGGGTCCAGTGTTTGAATCCCGCCGATGGAGAGTAAAATTCAGTTTAGGACATTATTATTTAATGAATGAGTCAAAGGAGATGATTTACTTTCCATCAGCGGGATTCGAACTCTGGACTTCGCGTTGCTGAGTACAACCGGATGCGCTATCCACTAGGCCATCCACGTCCATAATGAATGTCAAAGATATTTACTCCGATCAGCGGGATTCGAACACTGGAATTCGCGTCGCTGAGTTAACAGTGAACGGGCGCTCCTTATCCAATAGGCCATCCACGTTCCCAAGAAAGAACGTTTCAAGTCCTATTAATAAGCCCGTCTTCTCCGCCATATTACTGTACTTCTCCAAAAACTATTAATAAGGCAATGAGTAAAAGTAGATTTTACTCCATCAGCGGTTCGAACCATGGACTCGCGTTCTTGAGGTTAACAGTAACGGGCCTTCTATCCACTAGACCATTCCAGCGTTCCCAAAACAGAAAGTTCAAGTTCTAGCGTATAAAGCCCCCGGTTTTCCCCCAATTGCTGAGTACTCAAGCCAACGCCCCATATGAATGGTCAGAAGAGATTTACTCCATCAGCGGGATTCGAACACTAAACTCCGCGTCACTGAGTTAAACAGTAACCGGGTCTCTATACCACTAAGCATCCACGTTCCCAAAAAAGAACGAGTTTAAGTCTAGCTTATAAAGCCCCCGGTCTTCTCCCATATTGCTGAGTACTCAAAGGCAGCCTTTGAATGAATGAGTCAAAGAGAGGAGATAAAATTTAACTCCATCATCGGGATTCGAATACTGGACTCCGCGTCGCTCGAGAAAAAAATCATTCTTATTTACCATAGTTCCAAGCTCTGCCTGAAAGTAACGAGTCAAGCTTTTCTATAAAATCTGCAAACAATCAAATGATGTACCTCTTCGATCTTTACGGATTGAGTATAGATATATAATTATATTATAGATATATCGTATATATATAATATAATTATTATATTATATAATTATATATTATTATTAATTAACATTATATATGATATATATATATATATATATATATATATATATATTAATATATATATATTATTAGTATATTATTATATATAATAGTTATATATATATAATATATATCTAATACTATAAAGGTGGGCCTTACGCGTTTAATTACGTCGTCATGTTTCGTTAACTTAACGCTTTCGTTAATTTTTCGAAAAGAAGTAACGACTATTAACGAGTACATTGGTGATAACAGTTAACGAATTAAACTTTTCGCCCTACTCCGTTAACCGTTACTTATATCACGAGATTCTGATACAATAGGTTTCTTATCTAATTTAAAATGTGTATCACACCGTCAATAAAGATTAATCTTTTTTTAAAGAACTGTTTTAGTATAATATATATATATATATAATATTTATATATATATATAATATATATATAGTATAATAATATATATTTATAATATATATATTATTATATAATATTATATAGTATTATTACTTACTCGCTAAACATTTAATGCACCACAAGGCGTACGTGCGAAGAAGGGAAAAAGAATGAAGACCGCGAAGACACTTTATTGCCGTGCCTGTAACATCTATAGGTGCTTCTCCCAGCACTGCCAGAGCTATGACTAGAGCCTCGAGCTTTCTCAATCCCGCCTTATTCATTTCTAAATGCTATGTCCGCAGTACCTAACTCTACGCTCCCTGCACGAGCCATCGCCTAACTGTATGATTACACACAATTTTGGTACGTACGTGATGCCGGAGCACCATGCGTGACTAATTACAGACTAGTGTGAAAGTCTATCCTATTCACTACGATCTATTCGAATAACCACCCCAGAGCCACATACTTCCACCACACTACATATGTGAACTTATAACACAAGGGCGGGCGTCACCCTATAACTTATTACCTCAATTCCTTCATTCTCAACTTCCTAATCTTCACTTATCGTTAATTTTCGAAATGAGAGTAACGGGAATATTAAACGATTTAATTTGGAATTAACGTGTAACGATGGTCTAAATTTATCCTACATTCCGTTAACGTTACTTAAGTCACGAGTTCTACCAATATTTTCTTTATCAATTTAAAATTTCTTTAACTTTAGGGTCGATAAATTAATTTTTTTTAAGGGAAAGTATTATAATATATTATTAGAATATATAATATAACAGCGTATGATAAACTTCATATTATTCTATCTCGCCAAGACAGCGTAAATTTCCAGCTTCATACATCGAAGCACAAACGTATATACCATTTTACACGACTAAAATTTTTATCACTACATCATTACGGTATAATCTCCCACCCATTCGTTTGCACCACGCTTGACCTTTCCTATCGCACCAGTACTCCTTGAGTAACTCACCTAGACACATTCGCTTCAATTCGATATTAATATGCGCCTCAGACTAGAGACAATCCAAGGCCATACTGATACAAGCCTTCTACCGAACAAGAGTCTGATACGAAACCGAGAAAGCATCAATTTCATTGGTATATGCACTTTGACATTAAATCTGGTGCCATTCCTCCCTCACGATCCGTTTACTTAGACGAGTGAGGGCCATAAACGGGTACAGACCATTCAAAGGGTCTCGCCGTCACTGATTAGTTCGCGCTGCAACACAAATTTCGTAACGTTTGACCCGGTGATAGGCCTACGTTTTAGGACCAGTGTTGGTTCGTCTCATTCAAATACCCTAGCGAGATGTAGTCATTGGACCGCCTGCCTCAAACACGGATGACAGCCCTGATGAAGTCTCATGAGTGGAGCGCATATCTTGACAGGATTTATCCCATACGTCGTTCTGGCCTGGGCGGAGCGAGTCGCCTCCATCAGCGAGGGAGGTTGGCACTGTCGCAATCCACGTATCGCGATGTATTCCATAAAACTGTTCGATCGAGCGTCCTGGGTTGAGGAGAGACTAATGTATAGCCACTCCAACCGGCGCCGGACTACCAGCGTCCATTAATCTCCCAACGTCGGTGCGTATAATTTCGAACTGCACCTCCTCAACGTCGTCGTTCACACATTGGGCCTTAGTTGACTCTGTATGATCCATGGCATTATTATGAAGGGCTCACCATGTAGGGGACAGTGTGCTGACATATGCAGGACTGTCCTCTGATCACATACCTTACTCTTAATAGTTTCTCTCCATCAAGATAGCGCCCAGACTCCGGTGCCCCGCTAAAGTAGAAGCTCCCCAGGAACCAGTGAGACCGCCCACCTCCAACGTCGGCCCTGCATAAGCACCATCGCATTGGCGCAACTCATTCTCTTATGCCTCGCGCGACGTCGTCGTATGCCATAGCACCGCCCCTGTACCCACGCGATGCGCACATAAGTACACACCTCTCGCACCTCCAGTCCCTGATAAAGGGACATCCCATCCTGCCCCAATCAGTCGAACCGTCCAATGGATGTGTCTCTCGGCCGGGCGAAAAATGTCCCAATAGTTGCCCTTCTGCTAGCGCCCGTGGTGTCGGTGACCTATTTGCCCTCGAAAGACCTCCCCCTGATCGGGTTACTGTGCCTCATGTTATTTTGTTACGCAAAAGCTCCATCGGACGCCACCGTATTGTCACCGCACACTGGTGCTGACCTTACCCGACAGACGCACGCTGCTAATCTGCCACGCATGTCTGCTGGCGCCTCCCGTAATGTCAACCCAACGTATATAAATCCGTTCCGTCCGACAGTTCGGGCCCTGGCGCCTACGCTGGATCCTCCCCGCGAGTAATCATGTGTTCCAGGATTTTCTGTACCGTTGAACCAACCCGTGACAGATCGTTGTGTGCGCACACCGGAGAGCCGGTCGACCAATGTTGACACAGTCCTTGCGTGGAGTGTTGTTATCCACGCACTATGTGTGCAGTTGAGGGCACTCTTCCTTCCATGGTTGATCCGGAGCTCGCTTGCGTACGTTACATGCATCCCTCTGGCCTCGATATACCCCCGACATTAACCTACCTCAACCGCTCCCCAGGTCGCATCTAGTGACCTGTTTTATGTTTCCTTAAATTTATCGCGGTGACGGCCCCAATACTCAGCGAATTCTCTCGGGGTTACTATTTACAATGGGCTGCATCTGGTGTTGGTGTGGGTTCATTGGGGTTATCCTCCGCGTTCCTGCGAGTGATATTTACCCTAATGGTGCGTTATTGACGATAAGATACTATATATATATATATATATATTATATAATATATATATAATATATTAATATATATATTAGATAATAATATATATAAATTTTTATCTTGCATAATTATTAATGATCTTGAATAATTTATGAGAATTGAGCAATTATATCACTTTCCTAAATATTTTGAAAACGTTTAACGTTACCTTCCGTTACATTCTTTACCATAACGCCATTTAATGATTAACGTCCATTAACTATTTTTTCTTAACGACTTAAGGATTAACGGCCTGTTAACTTTCTCCATTAACGTGCCGCACCATTGGGTATGTGTGTATATATATATGATATATATTTATATTAAAATATTAGATTATAATTATATATATTATAGCTATTATAATATATAGCTATTAATAATATATTATATATAATATATATATATTATATTATACATATATGATGCTTCAAAAGCTTATTTTCTAAAATTTATCATTAAGGAAAAATCAGGGATACAGGCAACTGAATTTTCACACATTTATTACTTACTTAATCAGACGTTTTCGGATAAATGGTCTATCCTATCAACAAGGTATGTAAAAAACATAAAACAATTCAAAAAAAATAAATAAAACATGTCATGATAAATTAACAAAAGTTTTTTAACCTCCATATCGAATAAATTTGCTAAAACAATTGAAAACAAAGCTGAATAATACTGTTGGCTTGGTTGGTTTTATTTATATATCAAATGAACAGTGACTATGTATGGAAAAGAAATTAATGACTAGAACTAAGATTTTTTCAATATATTAATAATAAAGATAATAATAATAATACAAACATTAAAACAATACATAATGGTTTGAAAACCGCACACACATTCACCAGCTTTATTTATCTTGAAATTATTATTGTTAAGAGATGGGTTGACATGGTCGTATGAAGGGACTTGCAAGACTCCATCCGTTCTGATCGAGAAATGATTCTGAGATCGAAAAAGTTATTTGGGACTGGTGGTTCCTGATGTGACATGCATGCCCTTATGGCCGCAATTTCGGGGAAATGCGTAAGGCCGCGTATCTTCGGAAAAGAGCAGACTCTGTGTTAGAATCCTAATCGTATTGTAGGATGGTTTCACTTACGTAGCAGGCGTTGGCACACAAATATTTTATATACACACAGATTTAAGCAAGGCAGGAGCGTTCTCCTGAAGCTAAGTGACGAACCTATAATATTTTCATCAACTTGCCTTACTTGGAGCTTCATGTTATTCCGTCCCAAAAAACCATCTTACGACTGTACCAAAAGGAAAAACTAACTAAAGCTACAGCATACCTGGATCCCACCTCTATAGACCGGTCAGTTACTTAAAGAAGTTTAACAGCATCTTTTTCCCCAATGTTGAACCAGAGTCTGTTTGTGTTAATGCTCTATATAGGCTCTTACTTCGCTCCAAGAGGCGCTCCCTCCTTTGCTTAAATCCGTGTTGGTACTATAAAAGTATTTGTTGCAGATCTGCAAACCCGGCCTACGTAGGTGAACCTCCTACATTACATCATTAGTATATCCCCCGCAGCAGGGTTCTCTTTTCGCACAGGCTCGACCCTTATCCAATCGATATCGGCCATAAAGAGAGTATGCCATGTCACAGGACCACCCAATCTTCTTCAAATAACTTTTCGATACTTCAAATCATTTCGATCAGAAACGGACGGGGAGATCTGGAGTCCGCTCTTCATCAAAAGCACTATAAACCACATCTCTACATAATAATATAGTCAATAAAGCTTTTATTGCATGACAATTGTTGATGCAGCTGCAAACATTATTTTTGCTTTAATTATTATTATTATATTATTATTATTTTATCTCCATCACTCATCATCAATCATGATTTATTATTATTATTTTGAAAAATTCTCGTTCGTACATTTAATTTTTTCCATTAATATATAGTCCTGTGTCATTGATATAAATAAAACCACCAACCATAGATTCTCAGCTTTGTTTAATGTTTAGCAACTTTATTCGATATCAGGTGCAAAATTGTTAATTATTCACGAATGTTTATAATTTTTGAATGGTTTAGTTTTATTATAATCATATATACTATATATATATTAATATAGTATAATAATATAATATATATTGACGACTCTACCATAGGCTGAGCGTCCATCGCTGTCCTATAAGCTGTAGGTGGATTTCTGACTCATGATGTTCCACTAATTATGGTACTGAGGGGGCGGTAAGTCGGGCTGCTCTTTCGACTTGTGTCATTTCTTCTACTGCCCTTTTCTTCCGATGCCCGTCGCGCACCTTACTACCATTCTTGGGAAAATATAAGGAAGATAAATAAAGATATATTAGTTATATATTAATAAATAAATATATTATATTAGTATATATATATATATATATATATATATTATATATATATAAATATATTATAATTATTATATATAAATATAACTGGTGATTGTCGCCTTGACGGGAGCTCGGTTGCTTTTATAATCGTTCTTGAATCCAACTTTTTTGGGTTGGATGATGGCTCGATCGTAACGCACCGGTATATTGTCCTTCAGTCGCAACAATGGCGGTGTTCAATCCCAGGACTGAAGGTAGTTAATCTTTACCTCCTATTATATGTTCTATTCCTTTACATCTATATAAGTTGTGGTCTATGTTGCATATTTAAACTATATAGTATATATATAATATATATATATATATATATATAGATATTATAATATATATATATATATATTTATTATATATATATATATATATATAAAATTATTATTATATATATATATATAATATATATATTATAATATATATTAGAATATTATTAATATTATAATACTATATATATATAATATATTATATATATATTATAGTATATAATATATGTAATAAACAGTTCGGAAAAGGGTAGTCCTATCAGATATCCATAATTTTTTTTTCAACCCCACAAAATTTGGGATTTTCAAAATTTTTGTTTTTTTACGTCTCGCTGGTGCTAGAAGTGATAGAGTTATGAAACCAAATGCATTTTTATGCCAAATTTCCTGATAAACAAGAACAGTTACTCTATGCATTTTTTACCTGACTTATTTTTAAAATTATAACAAGATTTAACATTTGGGGCTGCCTTTTCCCTTAGGACCAATCCATACAAAAAATTTGGTGTTAAAAATGTTCCTTTATCATTTTATAAAAGTAAATAATGAAGCACTTGTGAATTTAAATATTTAATCCATATATCTTACTTTAAATAATGGGTGGTACACAGAAATCAGTATGTTGAAATAATATTTATAAATTTAAAATAATACTTTTGACATATACTATTTATATATTAATTAAGTGAATGGTTTCTACTTACAGATCAGTACTTATTTAAAGTAAATGTCAGAATTAGAAAAAAAATCCGGTATGAACCATTATAATAAATATAAGAAAAAGTATATTAAAAGGTTTGCTCTCATTCACATACATGTGGGAAACATTAACAGCTTTTAATTCCTGCAAAAATGCATAGTTTTTTTTTTTGTTGTTTTTTATATTACACACAAAAGTTCACTCACTAGCGTAATTCGCAGATAAGCACAGAGCAGCTTTAAAGGTGTGAGATTTAAATTCAACAGGAAACATAGTTAATGGAAGGAAATTCCACAGAACAGAAGTGGAGAAGAAGGAGCACCCGCAACGAACTAGACTGGATAGTTACCCAATATCAAACACAAAACTCGGTGCGCAGATACAGCACCCTGTGCTACGGACTGGACGCCCCGTAAAGGTGGTGTACGCGCAGTGGTAAGTTCCTCGAGGCACTGCGCTGCGGTACCTATGAAAGAGATAAACAACCAACATCCGCGCACCGTAAAAGTGAGCTGGACAGACAGAACAGTTTTTAAGCTTTTGGGCTTTTGACTCTGTCCAAAAGCATGTTGAAACCAGAGCCCCCCCCCCCCCGTCCAATATGAGAGCCGCACTCCATACAGGGATGAACTTTGTATAGCTGGAGTAACTGAAAGAGGAAAAAAAGTCTCTCAGGTCTAAACATGACACTCCAGTTTCTTTGAGCCGCCTAGCAACTTTGATGTGAGGTTTCCAGACATTTTTTTGTTTATGCTAATCCAAGGATGTTATATTGTCAACAGGACAGGAGAGACGAAGAGCAACCGTTCGAAGAGATAGAAGTGTAGAATGCTGTTTAAGAGAGTGAGATCGGAGAAGTTGAGATTCTTAAGAGAATTGAATCTTAATCAAGTCGAGACGACCCCACCCGGAAATCCTATCAAGATCGCGAGAATAAGAATCGGAAAGATTAAGACCGAGAGGCATATCTACGAACGTAACGAGGAAGCGAATTAGAATTAGTTGATGAATTAAGCTGTCGAGTAATCGGCCAATGACGGGATAGAGTAGACGGTGCGTGAGACATTAAGGAAAAGTAAGAGAGATAGACAGAACCTGAGGAACCACACTATTACATAAAAAGAAGGTTCGCCCCATCAACTAGTAGTTTATCGTTTAGGACGAAAGCTTAGAATACGTCACTATAAACGTCCGCTTTCCAACCAAGGAGAGCTTGGAGAGCAAGTGAATCAGGTCAATTCGGGTTAAATACTTTGGATATGTTCAAGCGCCACCACGCAAGTCTCCCCTAGGTCTAGAAAGCGGAAAACTAAGTCGTTAGAAAGAACGGTATCGCCAGTAGATCTCGAAAAAGCCGTCCTGGCTTTTGAAAGAAGGAAATATTTCCAGCATATCGAAGTGAGATTTGAAGAAGGGTTCAATAGATCTTAGATAGATACAAGTGAGAGCTATAGCGATAGTTAGGATCAGAGCGGCTTCCTTTTTCGAATAGGTTGCAGGAAGTGCATGCTTCCACACTGAGGGAAATGCTAGGCTGAGGACAAAAGATATAGTAGAAAGGGCGAGAAGCAGAACGGAAGGCACACTCCCGGCGAACTCAGGGCGATAAACATTCGGGCCACCCCTCCTACGTTCCATAAGTTTGATGAACGCTTGCTCTACAACAAATGTAGATCAGTTAGGCCAAAGGCATGCGACACCTGAGAGAGAAGAGGGATGACAGGATCGTCGCAGCTCAGGCACAATGTCAAATTACTGCGATAGCTCAACACGACTTGAAATAGATTCTCTTCTACTGCTCGATATTACGACAACAGCGTATGAGTCAGAAAGAAAAGAAAGAAAAAACATATTGTTACATGATAGAGCGATAGAGCAGCTAGAACTGGTTACAACCCTTAATCTAATTCCACATCTCTTACTCTGAGATATAATATTTATTTCCAGGTTCCAGGATTGCAGAGTGATGCTCCCATTTTCAAGGATAGAAAAAACCTTTATAAAACCTTTATAAAACTTTTATAAAATCTTTATAAAACCTTTTAAAAATTATTCAGTCCTTTTTTAAAAGAGGAGTACCTATCAAATATATGTTATAGGTATGTTAGTTTATATCTTCTAATTCTTAAATTACCAATTAGCACGTAGAGACCTATAAGTATTTCCATGGTAATTTAAAATAGTATCAAATGTTTTCAATACACTTACGCATATCTCTAGGTTAACTTTCGTAAAGGACATTCTGAAATTTTCATTGACCAATTTCCTTTTCTCATTTATTGTAAATATAGTCATATACAATTCAGATAAGTACATATAAAGTACAGATACAGTGTAATCTAACATGTTTGAAGCGGGTTACATATTATATCAATTAATATTATATTGTATGATAGTTTATCATATTGAATACCGTTGTAAGATATGAAATTGTTACGAGTATAGTCTGATAGTGCAGTAGATATTGTAGACGTACTATAGAGCAGGTCTCTATAAGCTACTAGAGTGTGAGAGATAGTGTATCAGTTATGAAATGGTTAGTGTTTATTCGTGTGTAAGAGCTCTAGATTTTTTAAATGTGTAAAGGTATTTTTGTCGTTGCTCATACAGGATGATAATAATATCTCTGGTAAAGTATGCATTTCAGGTTATGTTATTTGTTAGCTTTATTGATGTCAAACACACTTTTGTTAGGTAGGATTTGGTAGTATATCATCTATGTGGTCACGTCTCAGATGATGGTTTATTAAATTCATTAAGCAATGGCGGGCCTTATATTAATTTCTAGATTTACATTGTCTCCTTTAATTAAATGACGAGTGACACTAGTAGTAAAGTACGTTAGAGCGTTCGTAATCTAAGTGTAATGGTAAGTATACTGCAAGATTTTTTAGAAGATTTTTAGGGTAAACTCTGGAAAAGCATTTTTTCTACAATTGTAGATTTGACACATGCACGTAAGTTTTGTGTACGGCAAAATAATGCACAGAACTTGTGTACAACGATGGCTTTCCCTAAGGAGCTAATGATTAGTGCCGTCTCATTTAAATGATACTCAGGGAAAATTTGTCCTCCAATTTTTAGCGCTTCGCAAATCGGCATAAGCGATTCTTCCGCTCGATTAAAGCATCGCAGAAAACCCCACCAGCATTTCGCAACTCTCGTAAGAGCAAAAAAGAGAGAAAAAGAGAGCGGCGGTTAAATTCAAAATTCAATCACTAAGCTTGGAGTTGTAATTTAATTTAGCAGAGAAATTTGATCACCCTCGGGATTTTATACTATAGAATTCCTTGCCGTCTATACTATAGAATTCCTTGCCGTCTAAACTTTGTTCTGACTCCCGAATGAATCATTAAAAAGGTGTAGAAAGGCATAGCAACAAAACACTTTGCTTTTTGTCTTCTCCTCTCTTTGGAGATGCGTCTTTCAGTCTTACAGACGCCTACACAAACTCTCCTTATAACAAATTTTAAATAAATGCAAATAAAGAAATAGAAAATTCATTTTTCTGTTTAAAAGATAATAATGGAAATTCATTTATATATTATATTATATAGTATATATATATACACTAATAAATATATATTATATAATTATAGTAATTATATATTTATATTATATAGAATATATAATAATATATTAGTATATACATACTATATATATATATAAGATATACTAATATAGGAGTACGGGGTTGGGGAAATGATATTAGATACTATATAAATATAAAATATAATATGAATAAGTTATATATGATATATATATATATATATATAGTATATATATAGTGTATTTATATATAATTTATATAATTATAATATATATATATATATAATATAATTTATATATTTATATATATATATATATATCACTTAGTTTAATATGAGATAAATATATAAATATATATATGATATATATATAATAAATAAGTAGTAAATACAAATAATATTTTATATATATTATATATACACTCACTATTTATATTAATATAAAATATATATAAAAAAGAAATTATAAAATATTTATTATATATGATTATATAGTTTATAAATACTATATACACATAAAATATATACCTTATGATAATCATTGCCATTGGCTTGATGTGAACAATAATAAATATTAGATAATAATACTCTAATAATAAAAATAAATAATAATAATAAAATAATTAAGTAATCAAATATAAGATAAGGAAGTTATACATAATAGAGAAGTATAGAGAGTAATAATAATAATAGAGTGAGACAGGAATGTTGAAAGTATTATTAGATAATTATATTAATTAATAATAATATATATATACTGACATTATAAGATGGTTTTTTAATAAAATAAGCATAATTTATAATTAATTAAATTAAACTTTATATATTAAATTATAATTATAATTATAATAAATAAACTTTAATAATATAAGTCAATTCATTATTATACATATAATAATAATTAATATATATATATATATAAATATAATAATAATATAATATATAATAATTAATACATTAAATATATATATATAAATAATAAAATAAAATAAAAATAATAATATATATTATAATAATATAATAATAATAATATATATATATAAATAGATAATTAATAAATAATAATGAAGATATATATATAATTAATAATATATATAATATTAATAATAATAATAATAATATCAAAATAAAAAATAATAAATAATAATAATAAATATAATAATAATATAATAATAATTATATAAAACTAATAAAAATATATAATACATATAATATAATAAATAAAATAATAATAATAATAATAAATATAGAAAAATTCAACATTTGTGTATTTTTCAAATTATATATAAGTGAATAAATAATAAATAATATATGAATATAATAATATTAATAATAATATATGATATATCAATATATAGATAATAATAATAGATATGAATTGAATAATAAGAATAATAATAATAAGATGAGAATAATAGATGAGGTATAATAATTAATAGAGTAATAATAATATAAATAGAGTGAAGTAATAAGTGATATAATATAGTAGATTATATTATTAATAACTCATTAAATGAGAGAATGAACAAGAGTGAAGACAGATAAGAGAGAGAGATAAAAGAAGAATGGCCATTTCACTGTATAGAAGAAGTTATAAGAATATAATATGTATATTATAATGTATGTGAATGTATTTGAATATATGTGAATGCAACATGATTAGTAGGAAGGTCGATTGAGTTTTGGGTTACTATACTATATATTTATTATTAAATATTTTATTTATATAATTATATATTTATATTTAAATATTATTATTTTTTATATTATTATTATAATTATTTTGGTTTTTTATTGCCTAAATATAAATAGCGTACTCATTACTAATCACGCGAGATCTTTTCACTCACGGGTAAGATATATATATTATAATAATATATATATAATTATTATATAATATAATAATATATATATATATTATATTAAATTATAATAATATATATATTATAAATATAAATATATATATATATTTAATATATATATATATAATATATATATATATATATATATATATATTAATATATATATATTATATATATTATATATATATATATATATATTAATATTTATATATTAATATATATAATATATATATAATAATTAATAATATATATATATATATATAATAATATATAATATATATATATTATATATATATATATATATATATATATAAAATATATATTATATAAATATATATATATATTATATATATATATATATATATTATATAATCTTATATATATATATATATTATTATATATATTATATATATATTATATATATAGTCCCATAGAGGTAGTAGTATAACATAAATATAGTATTAGTCCATTTGACTATATATAATTTAATAACTTTTATTAATTATTAATTAATTAATAATATATTAAATAATCTTACTGAAAATACACTAACTGCATTCAATACAATTATATATCTTTGGATCACACATACACAGCAAATTACTCTGCGATTATTGTTATTACAGAGACGTCTCACTATTATTGAGCGCGAAATAAATTCCTATTATCATTTGTTCGATCATCCTCAATATTTTTGTCCTTTTATTTCTTTACTTATGAGCATTGCTATGTTAGTACATGCTTTGTCTGAGTATAACTACATCTAAAACACGAATCGAGAGCATATAATAACTTTCTTTATCATTTTTCACTGGATTAGGATCTACTCTCTACTCTCATTAATATTTTAATTATATATTTAATTTATATATAAATATTAGTTTCAAATCTACCTTTATATATATATATAATATATATATATATATATATATATATATATATAATTTTGAGTACCTTGAAATAATTCTGTAGGTTTAATTTACTATTCAGTTATATTATCAATATTTATATAATATATATAATTAATTATATGTATAATTATATATAGATATACTGAGAGAAATAATATTTTGATTAATATATATACTAAAATGAGGTAGGTATCTATCTTAAATTACCAGTCTCTTATCAGTACTATATCATCTACCAAGACCTGTATAAATTTTATATAGTCGAGCTATCACCTTCATTAAATATAGTCTCTCCTACTATCACGAAAATGAGAGCCAGCTGCTATAAGACTTAGATAATAATTTAATATCAATTTATGATATATATATATATGACTCACTATATTATCGTATAATTAATTAATGTTAATAATTATTGTAATATGATATATATATATATATAAATAACTATGAATAAATAAAATATTGATGAAAAATAGGAATTTTCTTTATGATATGTTTAGAAATTTACAATAATAATTTGAAATAGAAAATTTGATTTTAAGGGGAAACAGAGATCTATAAGCTCTTCATTTAAAACTATATGTGTCTTATAAATAATTATTATCTATAGTTATATTTTTAGAGCACAGGTATATATAGTAACATGCCTGCATATACCGCATTATTATATACCGCAAAATATTAACTCACTACGCACATTTTTAAGATCCGCATATCGCATATATATATATACCGCACTATTGTGAGGCTGCGGATAGTTGCAGCGGTTATAATATATATAATGTATTTATTAATTTTGTTACCAAATAAGAATTTATATATAACAAAGTATTACTGAAGATGATCTGAATGCAAACTTATGAGAGAGACATAGGTAACTACGACTCTATATATATATACTGTGTATAATATGAATACTAATTAGATATCTCGCAGTAAATTGAGTTCATAATAATTTTGAGTTCAACTCAAGTAGATCAACTTGAGATTAGGGTGGCCAAAAACATCTATGAGCTGTAGTCCTCTACATAGCTTCTGTCCCTGAGTATATATAATCCTAATTAATTCATCACAAATATACTAAGGAAGCAATTTGAATCCACAATACTTACAAATAAAAACTTAGTACGGTTTATAAAAAGAATGAATGAATGTAATGAAAACTATAAGCTAGAAAAAATTTGTAGCATTCTGATTATCATGGAATATAAAAATTAAAATAAACTCATTCATTAATCATATTTAGCTAAACTACTCAATATTTAAGATACCCGTATAAAGGCAAGATTTTTATTAATAACACTAAAATTAGAAAAAAGTTATAAATCGTCACATTTGTGTTATGCATTTGAGAAAAACTTTTATATATCTGATAACACAGTACTAATAATTATTCAGCCAGTAGCGCATTAAATAGTGAAAAAAATAGTAAAATTACTACAGACCAACACCTCTATAGAAGTAATACAATAACAGATTTCAGTGGTATAATAATAATATATATAATTTCTACAGGTCCACAAGTGATGAAGAAAACACCGCAATTGATACAAATAAGATGTAGTATGCAAATTGATATTGAAAAATATTCTGAAGCTAATATCACCTATAAAGTAATAATAAAATACTATCTTTAAGTGGAATTCACTCCCCTCACAGAGAGATCGGGGCACTAGCTAAATAGGTTAACAGTCTGTCGGTGAGTATCTCATAAGTTAACGAGAAGGCACGCCTGTATCAAAAATCACTCTTAACGAGCCAAGTCTGCTTATGTGATAAGGTCAAAACTTAGCAAAGATAAAGAAATACTTGTCCTGTCCCTCTCAACTAGGTCCAAAGTGAAGAGTAATTTAGGCAATCGCTGGCTAAATATATTATAAAAAGAAAGAAACAGACCTCCAGCAGAAAAGGCAAGAAAATTGATGTTTCTTCTCAAGCACAAACCTTCCTATATTTGAATTTCAATAAATGGGTCCGGAAATTAAAACTTTACTATGCCGTACACATTTTTGGCGGCTGGTTTGGGGAATAGCCGGCCCTATAAAGCTTAAAAATAACTCTGAATAATGGAGATTATACTCTATATTGTAGATCATATATCTACTTATATATTATATCATAAATATTATATATATATTATAAGTAAGGAGTCATAGAGGATAGTAGTATATGATAATATATAAGGGTTAGGTGAGTAAAGAGAGAGAGTTAATGCGTTGGGTAGATGCAATATTTAGTATAATAGTATATATGAGGTACCCATGTCCCTAACACTACTAGTAAACAATATATTCAAGAGATTGTGAGTGAATATTAATAAACTATCGAAAAATATAATAAATTATAATTAAATATAATAATATATATATATATTATATAATATATATACTATAATAATAATTATATATATATATATATAGTTATATATTATATATTATATATATATATATTATAATAATATATATAATATATATATATAATATATTAAATAATAATATATATATATATATATATATATAATTATTAATATTAATATTATATATATCAACTCACATTATATCCACGCATTAATAAACCCGCATCCGTTATAGATTAGGGTTCAGTAATAATCCTAATTCCGCATATTTATATATAAATTACTCACTGCATATAATATCTAGCGAAGATGTCATGAGAAAATATAAATAAATATTGACATCTGCTTGTACATAAACTATTATATTTCACAATTAAATTAATATTATTATATATATAAATATATATTATAAATAATATATTAATTAATATATATTAATATATAATTTATATTAATTATTATATAATATAATTTTATTATAATATAATAATATATATATATTAATATATATTATATATATATTATACCAAGTATATTTATATATATATAATTAATAATATATATAATATATAATATAATTATTAATATATATATTAATGATTAATATATAATTAATTAAAAATATATATATATATTATAATATTATATATATATATATTATTAATATGATATATGATAATATAATATATAATAATATATAGTATAATAATATTATATATATATATATATATATATATATAATATATATTATATATATATATTATTACTTATACTATATAGAGAGTATATATATTATAATATATATTTAAATATATAATATTAATTAATTATAATACTTATTATATATATATATATATAATATAATATATATATATATATATATATATATATATTATATAATATATAAATTAAAATAATATATATAATATATAATATAATTAAATTATATATATTAATATAATATAATATTATATATATATTAATATATATATTATATATATTATTGAGTTTCACTATTTAGATCTATATTATAATGTTAATTAATGTATACAAAAGGAAAACAGACTTTGCTAGTGAGGGAGACTTAAGATATAATAATCAAATTAATAACATATTAAAATAATAATATATATAATAATAATAATAATATATAAATAATAAAAATAATAAATAATAATTAAATAATTATAAATTAAATTATATATAATAATAATAAAATAATAATAATAATAATTAATATATAATAATTGACTCAACTCATATATATATATATATTATATCTCATTGGATAGTGAATGTAATTATATATATTAATAAATGGTTTATATTAATTCGTAGATTAATATCTAGCTATAATGAAGCGCGGAACATAAATATTGGTGGACATATCATAAAAAACTTAAGTAAAGTCCTAGCGCGAAGGTTTGAGAACACTTCTTATAACATTACTAAGTATGGTAAACTCAAAAGAGATTTGGACTCAACTCCCTGACTCCATTGTAATGATTAAGCCTGAATATATATATAACACTCCATATGTATACCCTTCTGAAATCTTATACTTTGCTTTTAAGACACGAGAGAAACCATCTCTTCTCTGGTAGGACTATCTATAAAGTTCTGGTGAGAATCCCAATGCTCATCTCTGGGTTCGCGTCTCTCGGGCAACACGTAGAAGGAGACAGAAGGCAGTTTTGGAGGACGTTGGGAGCCGCCACTGTCAGTTCTTGTCTGACTAATATAGAGGTTAAATGTACTGGTCCGATTGAGAAAAACTTAGTAAGTTATGTTTGTCTGAGTGGGTAAATTCTGATTTCCAGGCTGAAAGGTATTTTGGTGTAACGAAATAAAGTAATATCACCTACCTAAAGTAGTGTTGGTTGCCTCAATCTTAAGCGCAATGTCAAATTCGGTCGTTTAATAAAAAACGAACGTAAAAGACTCAGGTTAGAGTAATGTCTGAAATTAAATTTGACGTTCTGAAAGTTCGTAGTCAGTTAACGCTACATATTTAATATTATATGATCTTATTATGTATAATTAAAATTAAATTATAAATTATCATCTTCTTTTATTATTAATTATTATTATTAATTATACTATTATTATTATTTTCATTCATTAATTATTATTAAATATTATTATGATTGTTAAGTATTTATATTTCATTTTTATTAATTCATTTTATATTATTCATTTATTATTAATTTATTATTATTATTATTCATTATATAATAATAATATAATATATAATATTCATTATTAATTATTATTATTTGAAAGTATTTTATTGAATCAATTTTATTATTATTATTATTATTATTATTATTATGTATTGTTATTATTATTTGTCATTATTATACATTATTATTATTAATTAATATATTATTATTATTATTTTATGTATATCTTATTAATTATTATATATAATATATACTCTATCAGGGTTAGCGGGTCTATCGAGTATGGATAAAATATTTTATATGCGCTAGGTTGGTGACAACCTCTTCGTAGAGAGGTTTGCGTACACCTGTTGTCCTTAGTCGGTGGATGCTGCTTCCTCCAAAAATTGAAATGGGCCGTAGATAGGATTGACACACTCTCGCGAGTGATATAGATGAGGTATGAGTTAGTAGGATTCTGACCGGAATCGATCTGGATCCTCGCTCGGTGCTGGCTTCAGGTGCGGTGCAGGGTTAGTGAAAGTGTTTTATAATAATATGTTGAACAAGAGTTCTTTTAATATAAAATGAGTATATTTTTCCGGTCCTCATCGCTAGATATAGTGTAAAGAGATGAAGTGTTTATAACTAAAATACTTTCTCGTGTTAACATGGAAGCCAAACGTCGTTAACTTTTAATTTGTGCGGTTCGTAGTGATGATACAAGGAATTAATTAAGACCTTCTCACGAAACACGAGATAGTGCTGAAATATTTGTAGCGCTTCAGTATACACTAAGAAAATCACGGCGGAAGACAAGATGCACAATATCCTGCCTCCAAATCTTAGAGTTGGCAAAACGGAAATCGGCAAAAGGGACGTGCGATTTGTGCACCTTAGAGAGAGAGAGTGCAGGTGCCGTGGTGCGAGAGTTATGTAAATTTGTTGTAATTATTATATAGGAACATAAATAATTACTGTTCAAAATATGTAATTTATACATATCCTTAAGAATCAATCATGAATAAGGATGTTATTAGGAGATTACAAACAAGAAGGAGGTTCCGCACTATAGTCGCGTACACCACCGACGCGATGCGCGCGTGCAGCGTGCTTCGTGGCTATGGCGCTCGCGAGGCTGTTACGCGATCTCATCGCCACGGGAACCAAGTGCCATGTCCGATAATAATATAACCAAAGCGAGAAAAACGTGCAAAAAACCGTGTTCTGATTTTAATGTTTTACCAAAATAGATTTTGGGTATATCAACTTAATTTTTTTTTAATTATTAGTTAGAATTTATTCTTATAAACAATTCTTATTATAACTTTTAATAAAATTTAAATTTAAAGGAATATATTTTGCTTTACTAGAATTCTTTTAATATCTTCAAAAATATTTCGTTTATAACGTAAAAAATTTGCCGTTATATAACACACTCATATAAATACAGCAAGTAAGTGTCAGTAAAGTTTTACAACCAACCCACACAATATCCCGATAACCTACAAATTCCACACCAACAGATCTAATTGATGCTAATCTAATTCCTATTGATCACTCAAGTTCATCTATTCTCTATAAGTATTATCTGTAGATAATTTAGAAATGTCACATAAAATTTTTGGAAAAAGAAACCCATCTTTTTTAATTTTAAAGATTTATAATATATCTTAGGTTTAAACTGGACTAGTGATCTGAAGAAATTGTGAAGTTGTTACATGTAATTTTTTATAAGATCATAATATATCGTTACAAGTTTTAATTAAAATGAAACATTATTTAGATAAAATCATATGATGAAATAAATACTAATATACCACATAAATTAAATTTGCGAGGCATAGCAAATCAATAAAGGTTAACCGACACTTATAATTATTTATAAAAAGATTGGTGATAATGGTTACTAAACATAAAATCTAATTGCAGAGAGTCAGGGAAATATACAACAATATTTTTATTCTTATTCTTATACACAGTTATCCAGTGTCCAATGTTCGAAAACACTACACGAGATGAGTGTGTTTAGAATAAGGTCCAGAGTCGATTATTTAATAATCTCTATACTGACAACAAGAAATTCATTACAAGATGAAGAGAACATCCTAAAATTTCACTTTATGTCAGAGATTGAATGAACATTTATATTATTTGATCTATATCTCATCTTTTATAATTATACGAGAATATTACAGATACTTCTCTTAACTTCTAATTTCAGAATGATTTGAAGGAACGTCCAAATGACACACAAACTGAGATTGAGTGAGTGTACAACATTGACACAAAAATTGAGACTCTCGCTCCCAATAATGTTTATTTCACTTAGATGAGTTGAGGATGAATAAAACAGCGACAAGGATAGATCCAGCTATGTGAGATCGTATGAGAGAGAAAAAGATCTTTTACTTTGAGAGCTTCTTAGTCTAAGATAGCTTGAATCGATGACTGATGCCAGCATCGCTTAGCACTAGATAACAAAGTATTAAGGAAATAAATCGTAAAAAGGAACGCGACACAGTTGAGAATGTCTGCCTTCATATATTCAATTCATAATCCGACCGTAGCTGAGATTATAATGCAGATGATACCTCTAATCACGACGAGTAAATTTGTAAATTTAAAATGCAGACTTTTCCATAGTTCTCCAGAATAAGCCTTGTTGTTGCTACAATCAATATTTTTGAGTTACAATTTCGAGGGAAGCTAAACCTACTAATGACGACTCGTATTAGGATTAATATTATCACCTCGAAACTCAATCCATCTTGGGTTAAAGTTAGAAAAATTTTATGACTAGCGTTCTCTGATGGATAATAATATTGTCATTTATCGGTTAATACAGAGACATATACTACATTGATCTTTCCAAATGTTCTAGGGAGAGATAATTTCACTTTCGTATAATAATCAAGATAAGCATCCAGTACATTTGAAAGTAGGGTTTTAACCAGTTTAATCGGGTAGTTAGTGGCTCCGAGAACTCTATGAGATATATATAACCACAAATTGAAGTCTATATCTAGTTAATCTGATTACGGATGTCCTCTGATGGTAGAATAAGTCTTCCTTGAGAGAATATATCACCGCTTACACGCCCATAATATTCATAGTACCACATATTTTTAGATTTAACTACGTCGTCCTATATTTCTCTCATCTTGTGTGTATTTGAATGATTGCAAGGAGACTCCTGAGCATCTGAGAATAAATTTCAGTAAAGTTTCAATATATACTTACTATAAGAGTACGGTACTTGTCGAACTGATGGTCCTAAGAAGATGTTTCATGTGAGACAAACACTTCAAGACATTATGATTAAGACACATAGTATAACAAAATAATTGTCTCAGTGTGTACACTGTTTGTTTCGGTTGCTGTTGAGATCTGACCTATCTTCTCTATTCTTGAGCGCAACTTAGTCTACAGATGATAAAAACACATTCGATGGGTCAAGGATGTGATCGACGAAAGGATGAAGTGGGATAAAAATTTGAGTCTAACCTGAACATGGAACAGTATCTGGTGATTGCGTTAACCTGAGGGTTATCTAAAAAAATTGGAAGTTCACGATTAACATGCATCTGGGAGATCTCACGAAAAAGGAGAATCCAATTTTCGCTTCTACTATACTATGTAGTGACTATAGGATGGTGGAGAGTGAAATTGCATCTTGCGTTGCTAAACAATCACTGACGTAATAATGTAAGGAGAGCTATGTTTAAAACATTTCATTTTAAACGAAATAGATAGCCAGGTACATTATTATTATATGCAAAGTTTAACATCTTATCGTGTTTATTAGAGAGAGCAGAACACGTCCATTACATTATATATATTTCTTTAATGGTCCTTCAATGTTCATCTTTAACCAGGTTTTTACGGCTTTTCCTGCCCTAGACCAGATTCATATACTTGCGAGACTTAATTTTTGTTTAAACATCATTCTAATAATATTTCTCTGAAAGCTCGGCTAGTTCGACGATTTAACTGCAGTATACGAGGATTGACACAAACCTGACTATAAATTATTATCTATTAGGTTAGATGTCTATACTCTGTACTAAGTATATGCTTTTATTATAACTATGTATTTAACATCCTGATTTTAAACAAAGGGTATAGGCACGCTGAATAAAGAAAGCAAAATTCCACCTATAAACATAAACCACTCTACTGCAATTCTGAATCCCTGAAGAACTCTTTATCTTCATTATTATATAACGGAGCTTCTTTATGTGTAACATTACATCACTATACTATGTTATCTACAGATGTTGAAGTGAGTTTAAGGGTTACCTTCAACGTCTCTTATATAATATAATATTTAATATATATATTTTTTGAAGTTCAGTTTGATTACTAATCACCACTACGTCAGTATAAATAGATGAACATAGTGATAAATGGTTAATGATACTGTCCCATTGCGAAGGTAATTAAGGATAATTGAACTTCTCTAAGATGAGGACTCTTCTACTTTAGCACTCTCTCAGAATACATATTTGGAAATTGTAGAATGATATAATATTTAAAATGGTGTAAACACATTAGAGGTAAATGACAGGATCTTAGCAGCCTAGAGTAATTGAGTATTGGTAATAAAAAAAGAAATAAGAATATAGAACAAGAATATGTAATGATAAGAAAAAGTTTGTGTTATTAATAGAATGCTTATTTTCTATGTTCTAATAGTCGGGTAGAATAAATAGAAATAGAAGAGTATAAATAAGTGCTAGTGTAATAGTATAGGAATTTCCCTCCTCTTCTGAAATTGGATTAATATAATGATAAGAAACGAAACACACATTATAACGCCCACTGCATAAATGGAAGTTGAACAAACTGTGAGTTACATCGTGTCATTACAAGTACGACGAAGATTAAAGGAATAGATAACATTACCAAAATTTCTCCCTTTGGTTTTGTACGTTCAATTGATTTCCACCTTTCAACAGATATGTAGCATTTATTAGTATAGTTTACAGGATTATAGTACATACTCGTTTAGATCTTTCATGTAACTTCAACACCCTCACGTTTCTAGTATTATAACAGCAGTATTAAGCATTCAAGTAGTATTTCTTATAACATAAAAAAATCACAAAGAGCAAAACAAAAAAGGTAAAATGCAACCCTGGGGTTGATCACATTCTGTATACTGCCGTCAAGAAATTATATTCAAACTTAATACCACATGCTTTCAAGCATTCGTTGAGAGTTAATAAGGGTAAATTAATAAAATAACTGTAAATTAATTAAGAATATATTTAATATATTTCGGATGTAGATCCAGAGGCATGAGAAGGTACGTTAATTAGAATGAATCTATACGGAGCGAAGTATGTTAAAATATTTTCATCACAATTTTGCTAACTATACACTTATTACAAGTTAGACTTTTATAACTAAATAGACTTTCTTACGTATATGTAATATAATACAACACAGATGTTCATCATGTGGGAAGGCTAAGTTCCCTATTGGCATCTCTTAAAATACTTTAGGTTAAATTGGGATTAATTCAAGGTATATTGTTACAATAGAACGTATAACCTGATATCTTGGGAAAAAGTTTCTAATCTTAGTAATGTGCATAGTGTTTCCAACATTCTGGGGTTCAACACAATTAGAGTGTAAACATATGCCCGTTTAGCCATGTTCATGTAATTCTTAACTTTGAAGGATTACTTTGGTCTAAATTGTAATGTAATACATAAGTATCTCTCTACTATTATTTTGGTTACGACTATTCTTTTCGTACTTACAAGCTTATATATAACGCTTTACACTAATTTGGAGATATACCTTAACGTATTATTTATTTAAGGTGCTTTGTGATAATCGTGTTAATTCTTCCAATTATTTTTAAGGCGGTATCATAATCGTAATATAACAGAATAAAGTAAATACCGTTATAGGTTTACGTAATAGTACCATTTAAACGAAAAACCAAAGTCCGAAGTGTGGAAATAAATAAAACACTTCTATCTATCACAGGTTCTGTGAGCTTTGAGACTATTAAGAGTGTATAACACATTGTTTTGCGTTGGTAATGTGTTTATAACAGATACTAAAGTATCTTGGATAAATACGACATGCCGAATTGTTTTGATATAGTCATATGAGCGCTATGCGGGTCAAAGAGATTTATGGAGACCACGGTTTATTAATATCTTAAAGACATATTTCTGTCAAACGTCTCTGAACCCCTCAAAATCTGTGT
>JABUQX010037490.1:22500-46653 GCA_015478945.1 Trachelipus rathkii | reverse complement strand
AGAAAGAAAATCGAAACAGATCTAAAGACAGCAGAGGACAGAAATAGGAAAGGAAAAGAAGATAGGGAAGAAAAAAAAGGTAAGGGAAATGGAAAGAAGAAAAGAACAGAAAAGGAAAAAAGAAAGGATGAGAAAGAAAGGAAGCATCAGTTGCAATAGAAAATCAAATAAAGAAAACCGGAAGGAAAAAAAGAAGGAAGAAAAGCGGGAATAGAAAGAAACATATGGTGGGATATTGGACATAGGATTCAGAGAGAAAATAGAGAAAGAACCATAAGTTACGTATGGTACGACTCCTCACAGAGGTGTTTAATTTGTTTTGTGTAACTAAAGGGAGATATACCCAGAGTGGTAAACAAGACAAAGATTGGCAGGAGACGAGGTTCTTGCCTCCGGGAACAGACAGGGTTAGGAGCTGATTTTCCCCATGCGCTGACAAATGGTATGGAAACGAAAACGGTCCCCCCCTCTATTCCCCCGTCCGGCTGGAGAAACCCGCTGATATTTTTTTACATTTTTTGAATAGGCTTTAGATGTTGATTCCAAGAATATGCGAATCTAGGAATTCTGTAAGAGTCGTAACTTCGGTTCCCGTTTAGGTTGTGAAAGTGATTTGATGTACATAGCGACGTATTGATAACGCACAAGAATTGCGAAACTTTTCGAATTCATTGTCCTGTGCGCACCACTTTAAATTCATTGCTAGAGCATATACTAGCAAATATGTTAGAAAAAAAAATTCAAAACTGACTGAAGCGTAAAATATATATAAGGGGCATATATATAGTGTAGTATATATATATATAGGTAGTATATAGTAAATAGAATGAGGATATATATATTATATGATATATATAAGATATATATATATAAAGATAATAGAATATAAATAAATGAGATAGATAGCAATGATATAGGAGAACAGTCTAATTTAGAGAACCTTTAAGAAGATAAAGAGAAGAAAGAAAAGAAAAGGATAGAACTAAGGGAGAGAGAGAAAAGAGGAAGAGAAAGGAAAGGGATGGAGGGGAGACTTTAATAACTTTTAAAAAGCGAAACGTAACTAAAGAAAAAAAGAAAGGAGGAAAGAAAAGAAAAAGATGATGATGGAAGAAAGGGAAAGAAAGGAAAACGCGAAGATAGGGAAGGAGAAAAAGAAGAAGAAGGGAAAAGTACAAAGTGGAGGAAGAGAGTGATGACTATTATCCCAATTTGAATCCCTCTTTGAGTTTTAAGAAAAAGGGGAGAAAAAGCTTAGAAGGGGAGGCGAAAAGAGTAGGTGAAAGGGGAAGAAAGGGATAAGGACAAGATTAAGTAGAAAGGAAGGGACAGGGAAGAGTGAAAAATGCGAAGAAAGAAGAAAGAGAAAGCAGAAAAGAACAGAAGAAGAAGAACAGACAGAAAAGACAGAAAGAAGAAAACGAAGAAAGAAAAGAAGAAGAAAGTATCTAAGAAATCAAAGAAGAATAAGAACAAGAAGAAGAGGAGGGAGGAAAGGGAAGGAGGGCGGGACAGAAAAGAAGAAGAAAAGAAGGAAAGAAAAGAAAGAAAGAGAAGATAGAAAAAATAAGAGGAAAAGAGACCTTTGATTGGGTACTCGTTACCCCCCAAAAATAGTACAGGATATCTATAAGGACTAATAATAGGAGCTTTCTAGTTATTGGGAGTTTGTCATGAAATTAGGGTAGATTGTGAATATATATCATATATATATATATAAGAGATATATATATTATAATATATATAAGGTATTATTATTATATATAGTATTATATATAGTAGTAGTAGTAGTTAAATTAGCAGTTATATTAACTGAGAAGAAGTACGCCAAGGGTAAACCGCAGAGATGGAAGGAGTCCGGGTCTCTCAGCCTTCCGAGGAAAGACAGGGTAGGAGGACGTTTTCCATGCCCCTCCAAGGAGGGTCTCCGGAACCACAGCTCTTTGGTATTTGGTGTCGCGGGGGTTCCTTCCGCCCCTGCCCTACGGGGTATGGAAAACGTTCCCCCCCTCTGTTCCTCTTCCGGCTCGACCCCTAATTTACGTTGTCATACCTTTACAAAGGATACTAAGGTAGAAATATAAGTATAGATAGAAATATAGGTAAATATAAGGAATATAATTATATTATATATATAATAGAAATATAGAATATATAATAAAACCGCCCATCGGTTTTATAGAGACAATGTGTAGGTGCCACATTTACGGTAGAAGATATTATAGTAAAGTAAGAAGTGCTAGCATAGCACATCTACTGATTAATACCAGCCTAAACTTGGAAAATTATTTATCTTCCTAGAGAACCCGAGTATTAAAAAGTTACTAGAGTTAAAAGAGAAAGCCGGACAAGAAAGGGAGAGAGGGGGAAGGAGAAGAACAGGAGACAGAAGTAAAATGACAAAGGAAGAAGACCGTGGACCACAACAAGTAGGAAAATTCCTGACGACGGCAATCAACAACGTGAGTCAAATTAACAAAAGAAAGTCAATAAAGTAGATAAAAAAAATAAAAATTCGCCTGTAATTCTCGTGTGAAGTTGGGAACACTCTTGGCTTCAGAAAAACTACGAAAGAGAAGCACTATTCCTAACCAAAGTTAATTAATAAATGTATAACAAGCTTAACTGTTATAATGAAAATTTTTTGTGGGGAGTAGACTTAGTTTTGTGATGACAATTTTTTTATTAATTTTAACGCACTCTTTGATTTTGTAAATACGCTGAGTCTAATTTATAGTCATTTGTAAAGAGAAAAAGAATGCATTTACGAGACAAAATGAAACACATGCTAACTCATAAAAGTTTCACTAAACATTGCGGGAGAAGACCGTAAAATACTACTGCAACGACATGCGTGAAGAAAGGAGCCTACAATTAGGGCTTAATATTTTTGGGTTGGAGATTATAAACTGTACAAAAAAATTATTTACCCTATGATTATAAAATTACATTTTATGGATTTTTTCATATATATATAAGTTAAAATTAAAAATTTAACTTTAGATCAAAAAGCTGAGGCTCGGAGCCGGAAAGATGTTTTTTGTCCGGGGCTCCGAGCCTTCCGAAAAGACGTATAACCAGGCTCCGGCTCCACGGCATTCACAGCATTTGTAAAATTAGCCACACGGCTCCGATCCGTTTCCAGAATCATGCGACAGGACGAACTTGTAAAAAGAGAAAATTACCAGGAAGCTCAACTCCGGCTCCTGCTCCAACATATTTTAGAGAAAAATTACGGCTCCGACATCCAGGCTCCGGCCCGCATGTTTAAATTATTCGGCTCGACTCCGGGCTCCGGCATCCGAACCACAACTGAGTAATAAGTTCCTTCTCCGAGTTACAGTTATGAAATCATTTAATTCTGTTATAAAAGTATTGGTAATGATGAAATTAAATGTTTTGTAAATTGAAACATCTTATATTAACTTAGAGAATTAAGAAAGCTGTAGAAATAAATATTTTAGTTGGAAGAAAAAATAAGGGGAATTTAAGGAAAGAACAGAAAGAAAAGAATAATTCACTTTCTTCCTAAATTTTAATTTAATTTCCTCTTTGTAGAACTTTTTTTTCCGATTTACATAAACAGTAATATATATTTTATTATTTATTTTTTCACCAAAAGACATAGAAAAATTATATCAATTATCTTCAATCCAAAAAAGTTTAAAATAATTCCTCAATTGGAAACTATGAGCTGCCTTAAAACAAATGTAGAGCAATATTATGTTCAGAGAAACATATGAATAATGTAATATAAGATATAATAAAATAAAATAATATATATAGAAGAATTAGTAATATATATATAATACGGATATAATAGGTAGTATAAAGAATTAGATCATAAAAGATATATAAGTATGGAAGTTAATAGATTATAGGAGATATATATATAATATATATAGATATTATATATATTATATATAGTGGTATAGTAGGGTATATATAAGATAAACTCAGAGCTTCTGTACCTAAATTTAAAATAAGTCTGGCTTTGAGCAGCCTGGACATAAATGTAGAACGTAATAAAATTTATTCAAAACAATGATTGTCTTTACAAATAAATAACTTCTTCAATAAAAGCGTCCTTTAACGATGTCCTTAGTCCGATTTTATTATTTTAAAGAAAGCAGGAAAGAATAAAGCATAATCAACATTACTGAATGAGAGGTAAAGCATGTAATTTTGCCAAGCAGGACATCTTGGACAAATTTTAGGTTACTAGAAGGATGAGTAATATTAGATATTGCCTCTTTAACGTGGTTAGAGCTTTGATTTGAACCGGTCGATTTTCATATAGTTCCAATCTTAAGCCCATTATGAAATTCTACCTTTGGTTTTTCTAGAGGATTTTATTGAAGAGAATAGAGGAAAAATTCATCTATTTGATTGCTTTTTGTTAGGGTTTTTTTTCAAATCGCTTTTCTGCATGCTCCAATTTTTACTCGAATTTACCTGAGAAAATTGAACTTCTTCCATCTTCAATCTGACAGAGACACACAATGCGGGAAAAGATTCCTGAAATTGCTAAACTATCTGAGCTCGCGGACCCAGAGTTCTTGTTCGATAGTGGTTTAATCATTTAAGTCCTAAGAGCATCCTAGCTTTTAGAGTATCAGAGTCTTCACCGATAGGGTGGGGAAAAAGCGCGGTTGCGGAGAGAAAGATTTCAGGAAACAAGGGAATGAAAAGCAGAAACTATAAAGTTAGGTTTATAGTGTGTCAAGGGTTGACAGTGTCTTCCCATCTTTGTCATTTGCTAAAATCCCTTCTCTAGAAAAATTTTCCTGCAGTCGCGAAGTCTTGCTGATTGAGCAGTTTTTTTCTGTAAATATTGATGTTTTAATAATTTCTTCCGCAGGATTTCGGATTTGGCTCCTACCTTGAGTACCAGGCAAGCCATGCCAGATACTGACTACTATTATCTTTTAGTTGAGAAGCCTTTAGGAGCACAAAGCAGAGCACTTTCCATCATGTGTCTTTGACCTAAAGTTTGCTAACTTTATCAGCATTGAGGACTCTTTAGAACTATCCGAGTAAATTTTTTTAGGGTTTTGGCGTATTTGTTCGGACGCCTATTGAGCTCATAGAAGGATTTGCATGTATGAGTATTGTGAGAGACCATTCACGCACTGCTAACTGTAAAGTATGAACTCCATATCTTCATGGGCAATGTTAGCGTCATGAGATTGTCTTTTCATATCTTTTATCGAAGTTGTATTCGGAAGAAAACCAAAAAAAGAGGAATAATTTTTTTACTTCTTCATCAGTGTTGACATGTGACCATCATTATTGGAGTTCCTCATCCCAGTTTCCTTATTTAATTTTTTCAATGGAAAGATAAGAACATGATCATGTTTTATGCATATCCAGTAACCTAGAGCGATTGAATGACTTGCCTACCTTTATTGTGCAGAATCTTTTAAAACCGTCAGTAACAAATATTGAGAGTAATTTCCAGCGATTTGAAACGTTTTGCGAGTTTATGAGGGGAATACTTTTTACTGCTAACGTTTTAGAAAAATGATTGTGTATTTATCTCTCTCAATGTAAGAATATATATTATATATGGACAAAATGATTTAAGCTTTGCCCATGAGTGTAAAGCTTCAAGTATTGATTATTAAAATGCAGCACAAAGCGATCCTTTATAATATCGCTATTTGTTAAGAATTTGTATATTATTTTTTTTTGGGTATGGATCCGCTTAATTTATTATGTATTTTACAAATATTTCACATTCTGAAGTGGCTTTCAGTTGCGAAGCCATGTGCTTCACACAAATGCTGGTATATAAATCTTCTTTGCAGAAGAAAACTAATGAGGTCGACACATCTTTAACAACCAGTTATATTAATCATTTGTATGTTTTGAGAATTTTTCACTTTGACAGTTTGACAGTAGGAGCGAGTAACGAAGTTTTTGCAACTGAAAAAGGTTGTTCCACTTAGTCTGGAGTTATAAAATGTATTTTGAAGAAATAATAAAAGGTGGTATCCATTATTCTTTTTTGCTTCACCGGTTTGCTAGACCTGTCGTGGCAAGCAGAGTGTCGTAGCATGAGAGCATTTTAAAATGTCGCATTAATTTAAAGATCCAGGTAGAGTATTGTGCACCCCATGAAGCAAACTGGTAGCTAGGATAGACTCTTTTAGGGTGGGCGGGAGGGAACTAAAGGGATGAAAGGCATCCCATCACGAACTGACTTTTTCTCGGGAGGTCAACTGGTTATGCACTATTTCATACCACAGAACAAATGACAAAGGATATTACGTATCTTCGGAGAGAAAAATATTCAAAGAAGTACATGAGTGTATTCGATTTGGGCTTAGTTTGACATTGATGTTTACTAAAAAGATATGATATAAACTTAATAAACGTGAGTATATGTCTATGTATCTATAAGAAGTACCTAACCTTTTTAATTAGTTGAAAAATAAGTATATATAAATATAAAGTGTTAGAAAGATTATAAGTATAATATATATTAGTATATAACATTAAAGTAAATATTATGAGATATAGATATAATAGGTATAGTATAAGGAACAATATATACTAGTATATATAAGAATATAAGGTATAGTAAGGGAATAGTAAGTATATATATATGGCAACAATATATAGATAGTATATAATATGATGAATTATATATATATATATATATATACTATAATATATGAAGTATAATGATAGTAGGTATATAGGGTAATTAGGTAATATATATATAATATGAGTAGGTATGAAGATAAAGAGCTTATAATAAGCCAATTTATATATGAGAAGTATATAATATGTGAATATTGGGAAAATATTAAGAATTGGAAGATGTTATCTACTCAATTAATATATATAAGGGTATATATATAGGTAGGTAGTAATATATATATACTACAGAAATTGATGTATGAGTATATATATATAATATGAGTAGTGAATAATATAATATAATAATACGTAATAAGTATATAATATATATAAAAATAATATATATTATATATAATATATAATATAACTGTAGTAGATTAAAAATAAGTAAGAGTAGCCTGAATTGTGGTGTAATTTACCGAGGGCACGGAACAGAACCTCGTTTGTTTTGCGCTCCGACTCCGGCTTCCAAGCGGGGGGGAAGGGGGGGAAAGGAGGGGGGGCGGGGGAAACGCGAGGGAAAAAAGACAAGGGCACCAAGGGTGGGTCACCCTTAAAAACGGGGGAGGTATCAGGAAAATATAAGTAGTGGGAATAGAATAAGATATATTAGAAATATATATATATATAATAGAGATATAAGTGGTATATATATAGGGAATATATATATATATAATAAGGGTGATTAGTTATATATAGTATATATATATAACATGTAGTAATACGAAAATTAATATTGGTACTTAGATTTTGGTATTTTACCGGAGCTAAGGTACAGCCTCTTTGTTTGTGCGTGGCTCCCGAACTCCAGGCTACCACACAAGCTCCAGACTCCAAGCTCAACCTAAAAAGAAATTTACCCACTCACGACTCTAGGCCTCCAGGCTCCGAAGCCCCCAAAAAGAATTTACAGGCTCACGGACTCACTCGGCGTTCCCGTTCACAAGCTCCAGCCCCAAAGAATTGCTTAGCTTCACCTCCCCCCATAATTTGAGTCTTCAGCGTGGGCTCTTTCCAAAACCTTGTGACCCTACTCCGCAGCTCTGGTGCGGCTCCGCGCCTCCGGGCTCCCGCTCCGCAGGCCCTGATCAAAAGGGTCAATAGCATAGTACTTTTGTCCATAGTATTAATTATATATAATAGTAGTAGGTACTAGTATAGTAGTATAGTAGCATAGTATATTATATTATTAGTACGGTATAAAATGACGAATAATATATATATAATATATGATATAATATATAATATATATTAATATATATATATATAGATGCCCATGAGTGTAGTCAATGACAGGCGAGTCCCCTTGAGAAGACCTAGGGTGATTTTTCTGACTGCGGAGAGTTCCTTGATAAGGGGAAGGATGATAAAGGGCAGTAAAGGCTAGGGGTTTCTTTTTCGATTGTGTCAAATCTTCTGCTACCTTTCCGGGTTTCCAGTGCAAATGCGATGCACCTTACCCCCAAGTAGGGGAAAAAGGGTAGTGATATAGGTATAAATATAAATATATATATATATATATAATAATAATAAAAATAAATATATATATAATATATAATAATAATAATATTATTATAAAAGAATAATATATATATAAATAATAAATATAATATATTATTCCCATAATATATTATATATATATATATATATTATAATATAAAATAAAAATATATAATCTATAGTTAAAAATTATATATATACTATATTTATATATTATATATATATATATAATATATATAGTATTATATTATATATATATATATATATATTATATATATATAATATAAGATATATTCTATATATATACTGTTATTATGATATATATATATATATTTTATTATATAAGTATTAATATATTTTTTTATATATAATTAATTAGTTTATTTATTATATATATATATAGTTATATTATTTTATATATATAATATAGTGATGGACATTAAACGGCATTGTCTTAATCTGTCATCGACAAAAATATCCGATTATATATATTTTCCAATCGTCATCGTCATCGGCAATTTTGCCGATTATGTTTTGCCTCGATATTCTTGTTGCCAATATCAAGAATTTTGAAATAATGCTGCAACTAGTAATAAGAAGAATAAGAATATTATAATAATAATAATAATAATAATAATAATTATATATATTAATAATAATATATATATAATAATAATTAAAATAATAATAATAAAATATTAATATTAATAATAATAATATAAAATAATATATAGTATATATTTTATATATATATATATATTATACATATATAATATATATATTTATATATATATATTATATATATATTATTATATATATATAATTAATTTACTATATATGTTTGATGGAATTTTATAAATTTTTATATATATTATAAGTTATTTATTATTTGATTTTGATTATGGTATGTATGGACATTCCAGTGAGCCTAATGGTCGCCCCTCTCATCAATTTCATATCCCACACTCATCCTCGAAACCAAACATATATCACACACCATTTTTAGACAAATCTTACATGTATATCCCTACCCTTATTATTCCATACGGTGTACTGAAGAAATTAATGCCCACATCGGATGGTCCGCGGTTCGTTAGAAGTGCGACAAGAGACGTGTAGTTTAGGTGGTCTGCCTAACTACCACTATCTTTTGCCAGAATGTAATGCATGCCTCGGAGAGGTCGTGATCGCAGTAAGCAGCTTTCTATCCTTCGGCGAAAATGTATGAATTCTCGTATCTGTACTATGATTATGCTATTAGGAATAAATGTTGGATGTGTATATGAGAGAGGTGATGAGGTTATTTAGAAATTGGCCAAATTTGATTTTGCTCGCTGTGATCTGAAACACACAAAGAAACGGCTGAAATGCGTGTGTTGTGTTGTGAGTATATGTTGTTTGTGTTTGCTGTCGTGGAAAGGAATGAGGAGGGGTTTAACCTAATAGAAGTAGTATGCAACTTTCTAACAGATAGAAAGAGATAAGAAATGTAAGAAATAGAGAAAGAGCATATAGTAGTAGAGTTTGTCGTAGTGATATGCAGTACTATGAATTCTAAAGGTTAAATTTATAAGTTTTAATAATGGAGGGCAAAAGAGTTTGTGTGTTTGGCACGGGTGGCGGACATATGGTACTATCTAGGGAATACTTGAAGAGAGTAAGATTTTATGGGATAATCTGAAGGATATTTTGAATGGGGTGAGTAAGAGATTCAGTTTATTTGCCTATCTCAATAATCTGGAAACTTTTGAGTATATTATTTTTACAGTTGTCACCTTTACCACTTACGCAGAGCCTATTATTAAGGAAGGTGTTTAATAGTTACTTCTCATTAAAGATTTTCACTCTCTAGCTCAAATGTACGCAAGTTGAGTCACAGTACGCAGCTATTAATAGTGAGGAGATTAAATTCTAGTAGGATATACAGAAGATGATAGAGAATTCCACAAAACAACGGTGTGTTTTGTTTGGATTAAATATATGATTAGCACCATCATGCAAAACATAAGCCTGATGTTACTAATGTCCAACACAATAATTTCGTAGCGAAGATACATGACACCCTCTTTGCCACGTACGAGCACAGTTATTTGTCTAATAAGTTGTGTGAGATGTTGTAAGCGAGTGATAAGTTCCCTCGGAGCACTTGCAGTCTGCGTAGACTAACCTATAGTAGTTGTTATAGAGAAATAAGAAAACGACCAAACATCGCGACGCAAAGATAGATAGGGGCAAGTGAACTGGAAAGTACAGAACAGTTTACTTTAAGTACCTTTTTGCGTGTGACATCGACCCTGTTCCAATTAGCAGTCGGGTGAAACCAGGAGCCCCCCCCCAGATATGAGGCAGCACTCCATACATGGCGCGGGTTTGAAGGCTCTTGTAGTAGCTGGAGTAAACTTGAGAAGAGGATAGAAAGTTCGCAGTCTAAACAGAAACTTTCAGTTCTTTGATATAAGGCCGCCCTTACACAACCGTTTGTTAATATGATATGTTAGTGAGATTTCCAGGACATTTTTTCGATTCCAGTGGTTAAGGCCAAGGATGTTAATATTGTCAACAGAAGAGATGACAGAACCGTCGAAAGAGATTAGGTGTTTTAGGCACTGATTTTGGGCAAGATATGATTTGGTAAGAAGTATTGATTTATATTTGTAAAAGAAGTTGTAATTCACAAAGTTATTCTAATTCCATCTTTAAGCAAGAATAAATCTGGGGAAATATTATAGACGAGAGCAACTCTCCAGGAAGATAAAAGAGAGTCTTGTGTGAATTTAAAATTTATTTTATATGTAATTAAATATAGTTAAAGAATGAAGTTGTCGAGTGATACCGTAACTCACGAAGTTCTGATTAATGATCAGAGTAGCAGGTGAGAAGATCGTAATAATGAAACAGTAGGAATAAAGTAGGAGATAATGCAAAATCCTGTGAATTGAGGAACACCACTATGGACAGAAAAGAAGAAGAAGTCACCTCATCAACACACCACTATTGAGAGATTTGAAAGAAAGCTATGATTAAGTATAGAACAAAGAGAAGTGGATAAACCTAAAGGAGGGAGCCTTTTCTTAAGTAGAAGACAAGTGTACGCTGCAATTAACTCAGTTTCTCACAAATGCTTGGATTGTTCAAAGCGCCTATACCACGCAAGTCTGCCTCCAGTAGTTCCTTAAGAGCGAGATAAAATAGCATCAAATAGCGGTTAATGTATATGAATGTATATAGCCTGAAGCTATCCTTTGATGACAACACGAGAACATCCGTACTGGCGATCGTAGAGTGGACTTCCAGATTGATTTCTAAAAGAAGTGATTATAAAAATGCGGTTCAGCAGATCATAACGATAAGAATACAAGTAAGATGCATCTTGTTGGTAGTATGTGGGGTAGAAGAGTGCAGTATGCGTGAAACTTCTCTTTTTTGTCGGTAATGAGGTTAAATTAAGAATTTTATAGTTACATTGTGAGAGCTCCAAAAAACTTGAGACAATTTGGAAAGTGCTGGGCTGATTATTGAGACATTGAGGATATAGTTGACGAGGGACCGAAGATGATTAGCCTTTTACTAGACACTGTGAGGATAATTTTGAGCAATCAGATATGTATAGACTTCGCAAATAGAGGAGGAAGATGAACAAGATTTTTTCAGAAAGTAATGCTAGAGATGAGAGATTTCTATTGCCCAATCATAGTAACACCCAAGCACGTTAGAATAGCGCACTTCCTATATATAGAAATTGGAAACGGCACGCTTATTGCTCGATCCGAACAATATCACTGCAACGGTTTTCTTAACTTGACAATTAGAAAAACTCTCGCGGGAGCGGGATAGAGCCTAAATAAGAAAGGATTCGATAATTTTTTCCACTACCGATATGGCACTGTCTTCTAGCCTGAATGGCCAGAGAACAAGCACGAGTGAACCAAGGATTATGAGGAAAGAAAGATTAGTTTTAGAAGGAATGATGAGGAAAGAAAGATTTAGCTGAAGAAGGAATGAAACCTGCTCATCGGAATAACACGTACATGACAAACAAAGAGTGGGATATCAGTTTAACATCTTTTATAACTTAACAGGATACTATCTTATTGAGTTCCTTTACTTAGGTAGTCCAATTTTCTATCATACATGAGCAATACTTGGTAATCACCCTGTACGATTCAGTCCCAGTACAAAATATTTTATACATGTATGAGGACCACGACAAAAACCTCCAAAAAATCTTTGAACGTTGGCTTGTTTGATATTAATATGGACGCCTGTAATATTGAATATAGTAAATCTGTACGACCCACTAATATGTCTTCTCATATATAGATGATAACAATTAGTTTAAAGTCTCAGGAAATCAAATTGTTATGGTTATAGTAATTCAGATAAACTATATTATGGGAAGATGTTATTATTAGTAATCTCAACTTTTACACTTTCTTCATCTATATATTTACATAAATTAATAACAATAATTAGATAACATAAATATATTACTAATAATAATATATTATTAGCTTTTACTTATTATTTTAATTTAGTATTTTAATGTTCTACTATAATTATACGTTATTATCTCCTGAGTTATTATTAATTGATATTTTCTTTCAAATTACTTTTGTATTATTTATTATTTAGCTTATAATGTTCCAAATGGTATTCTTGTGAGTATATTTTTGTTTATGTTATAACCTTAAAACATTATTATTATTATTATTTATAATGTAAGTTTTTGATTAAAGGGTAACCTCGTACCCTTATAATTTTGATTATTATAGTTTAACCTATTAATTACTTGTATGTTAATACCCTATTTGTCCAATCTTATCTTGCCATATTGAGGACAAGAAGACCAGGAAAATGGAATCCGAAAACCAGAAGACCACAGATAAGAAGATTTATATTCTATTTTGATTTATTATTTATTTTTTAATATTAATTTAATTATATTTTAAATTATTGATCATTACTTTCCTAAATTTGATATTCAATTAAATTTTAAATTATTATTAGTAAGCTAATAATAATTCAACAATTTCATAATTCAATAATAAATTATATTTTAATTTTTATAGTTATTTTTAACAGTATAAAAAACATCTGAACCAAAAATATTTAGTTATTTATTTATATAGTTCATATTTATTTATGAAATATCATGCCTCTAAGTATCCACTGGGGACATTATTATGGTCCATTATATGTATTATATATATTATCGTAAATATACTGTATTAAGAACTTAAGGAAAGTCAAAAATTTTGATGCAATGACATGTCAATGAAACTATTATTAAAAATTTCTCGCATTTTAGGAGGTCGGTTGAAAACACCTAGAAGCACATGTACTAAAACAGAACCTATATCTTATATCAAATTTTATTATAGTAGATATGCTCAAAATACTATTCATAAGGTATATATATATAGTATATATATATATATAGTATATATATATTATAGTTATATATATATATAGGCTATACTATGTCCTCTGAGTTAAGTTTTCCTCTGAGTAGAGAGAGAGAGAGATGAGAGAGATTTACAATTAATTATAAATGAAACTTATATTTTTAACTGATATTATTATACAATCCATCTGCTATCAATCCTCTGTGCTCGCTTGTACGATCCATAAAGTTTATCTCTCGATGCGTTTTCGCAAGACCTCACATCACGAGATACAAAAATTTGCTACTTATCGTCTTCATATCAGAAGTATATTCACGGAGGGAATAAAATTTCATAATCGTCCACATCCCCCAGCGTACTATAATTTTGAAAATCCTATAAAGTTGATATAAAGACTTACTAATTCTAACATATCCCCTTAAAGAAGCTACTTCCTTTATATTTTTAATTAATAATTATATATAGTAGATATACTCCTCACTCTAAAAGAAGCAGAGGAGGATGAATCAAATAGATACTCAGGAGTAATAACTAGGAGAGAGAATTTGTATATATATATAGACAGCCCCACGCTATGTGCGTGTATTGCTGTTGAGTAATTTGCCTCGTTACCGCATGGTTATGTTGGTTAAGTTACAATTCACAGTTATATCGGTTCGAGACTGTTTTTGTATACATGTTCAATCATAAAATAAGTTAGTAGCTTAAACCCACTCTTTTTTATATATACTGTAAATCTCTCTCTCAGATGAGGAGCAGGGTTGAAAAAGCTATTTCACTTTTTTGAGAGTTAATGCCATTATGAGGTATATATATATATATATATATATAATATATAATATAATATATATATATATATATATATATATATATATGATTAACTCACATAATATATAGATATTATAATATAAATACTTAGTATAGATTATGAATTATGATATTGATAGTAGCAAGTTGATATAATAGAGCAAGTATATAGTAGTGACGGAGATCACGTATGAAGACACATTATGTGTAAGTAGATAGCCCACATTTTTATACCTATTACGTGGTTTAAAGCTTTTACTGTCAAATCAAGTTTCATTTTGCAACGACAGTAATAAATTAGACACAGGTAATTCTAAAGAAGTCATCTTTATACTTTTAAGAGAAAAAATGAAAAACGAGGATCAAAAATGCTATATTTCACAACATGTCCCATAACAAGAAATATGGAAAATAATAATTAGTAAAGAACTTAATATAATAAAGTAATATTTTATAAAGAAAATATAATTATATATTTGAAGTATATTATATATAACCTTTATAATTACCATATTATATGAAATACTGATTTTATATACAATAATCATTTATTTATAATAGCAAAATCATTATATAAACATATTTGAAGAATTTTTAAATTTCTTTAAAAAAATAACTTAAACATAATTATCATTAGGACGGGTTTCCACTGAGGCGAAATTTTACATTAGTATGCCACTGTTGCACATGATAGAGGATTCAGTTTATTCTTTACTGTTAGGTGTATAATCAGCATTTACCTGAAATCGGAGAATAATATAATTAGTATCACACAAGAGGATAAATGAAAGCATTGATGATATTGTAATAGCCTCATATAGCTTGATAGCTCGATTTTGAAAGACGTTATGTATCACAGAGTGTCTTTATGGATCACAGAGTGAAGCAGCAGTATTGAAGTTGACAGAATAGTAAATCAACTTTATAGTGACAGTGGTTGTTATAGATATGTATGAGAATTCCACTTCAATAAGTAGTTAGAACCATAATCACTATACACTTATATTGAAAACACGATTCCACTCGATCATTCTACTCTATTCAATATATAGAAAACCTTAGAAAAAATTAAATTGTTAATTATAGATATACATTGAGATGAAATCAAATGAGTCTATTCAATATAATTATGTGCTACTTTAAAATAAATTTGACTTAACAAAATATATATAATAGACAATTAACATATTGAGTACCAAGTAATTGCAGCTATATATGGCTAATTCTATAAAGTTAATTATAATTAATAATATAAATAAATAATTAATATAATATATAATAATAATAAAATAAATTTAATAATTTAATATAAAAATATTAAATATACATTATGTAAATAGTATTAATAAACTCTGTTAGATAGTCAACTTGAAATGAATGGATTATGTTATGTGATGTTCCCGGCTTTTAAATAAATTTCTGTATCTGGAAAAATGCATACAAAAATGTGTAACAAAAAGGACAGGTTCAATATAATTCTATTTCAGTTTTGTTATTCACTTAAATATTATAATAACAATTATATTAAAGTTTTGTCACTATAAACTATCAGTTATATATGAATGTTCATACTTATATTAAATTACGAAGATGATGAAAACGTACTGATTTATAAAGATATATTAATTCAATAGTATATCAATATCATGAATATTATAGTCACAGAGTCGAATTATATTTTTGAGTCAATGTTCAGTAAACAATAAGTATATAATATAACTTAGATTCGTCTACGTAATAATGTTAGAAGTAAGATATATTCAAAAAGTGAAAGTGGTAAATACACTAACAACACAAGTTCAAGTAATATTATTGAAGGATGAGAGGCAAACTCGTATTATTTTAAAAAGATCAGATGTATATAGGTGTCGTTAGTTAACTGTTAGTACTGATAGATCTACTCAGCAGCCGATTATCTCGCTATTTATTGCCTTTGTAATTGCTAAGTGTATTCTATTAACTGGATTTATTATGGAGTAGATGATAAGCAATGAGAATAGGTATACTGTAAACTCAGGATCGGTATCTCATCTTGGGCGTATAACAAATCTAAAGAACGGTAGGAATGTTCTATGGGCAACTGCGGTAAAGATTGAGACCTTTTCACTGGTTTGCAGCCAGAGGTATTGCTATTAAGTATTTTCTACTTTACTGTTAGGTAGCATAACTGCTAGTGTTGATTGTTTGATCTGCTTATATCTATTATCCCTAATAGTATGTGAGTAGTCTATTAATACCAGTAATTTAAGCCTATAATAGTTATGGTTTCGTCTCTAGTCCTCTTCTTGATTCTTTTTAGTATGTTAGGTATTGTTATTACATTATTTCTTATTTCTTTATTCTAATCTGTGTTTTTACTTGTTTAGTGACGAATTATACTACTTAAGCCAAATGTATTAGAGGTGAGTGTATAACGACTATTTGATTATTTAGATGATTTTTTTCCATAGTTCAGCTGACTTAATTTTTTGTAATTATTTATCAATTCATACCACTGACTATATCACCACTAATACCTAAAAAATTCTATAGAGCACAAAATACTTTCTTACAATACCTGACCAAGCGTTTACGTTGTTCTCTAGATCATTTATTTATTGAGATTGTGGTGAGTGGATGTACAATTACGCATCTCATGATCTATAGATTATTATCATTTTCAAGCAATATACGAAACATTAACTCCTTTATATTTAAAAACAGTTAAAATTATCGAAACATTATAGCTGATTATGTAAGAGAAAACGTATCAGAGAGAAATGAAATTAAATAGATAATTTACAAATAAATAGAAGAAAAAGAAAAATCAAACAATTATAACAATCGAAAATTCAAAATTATGTACAAACTGTCAACTACCTAACATTAAATATAAATATAAACATCATAAGTAGCATAAAAAGTATATTAGCTTTATCTATTAACAGTGCAACATAAGATAAATAATTATATTTAAAAGATACATACATATATAATAATCAATAGTGTAATGAGTGTGTAATATATAAAAATACATTCCACTATATTTGCAAGCATAAAGTTCTATAAATGGAGACGAGGAGATGTATATATGTTATTATATCCGTATTTTAGTATTCGTGCGTACTATTCAATTGTGTTCTCCCATTTTTCCTTGATTTTATAACGTTTTTGTTTGAGAAATTTTAAATGATATTGAGACATTAAACATACTCTTAAAATCTTAGGTTTGTAGATAATTAGGTTTTTATGTTAATTTTTTAATATCTATATTTTGAAATCCATAAAACTTTAATAAGGTCTAAGAAAAAAATTATCGAAACTACTTTTATGCATCAATTTTAATTCATTATACTAGAAATCTATTATAAATGAAAATTATATTTTAGAACTAAGGGTCTATTCAGTTTAACTGACAAACAAGAATGTTAAATGGGCATTGTCTCGGATCTCTCTCTCTCTCTTGGGTTTCTAATATATAATATAATATATATAGCTAAGCTTACAACAGTATTATCTTTAGATTTGAAAATGAGGGAATTAAATATAGTTATACTTATTCTAATAATTTTTCATACCACTAAATATATGTACTATAAATTATAGAAACCCTTCCTTACCTAACTAGTTACAGCAACAACAATTATGATAATTACATCAGTTATTACAACTACTGTATAATTAATAATTTGCCACAATTACCTTCATAAACATTGATTTTTCCTTACATTATTAGTAAAGAAAAAATAAACTCTAATCAAGTACAACTTCTCTTAGAAGGACAATCAAGACAATTCAAGGGTAGATGAGTTTCACTGCAAAGTAGAGTATAGAATCTGTGATTCGGTAATATCATTAATTAGCTATAAAGTATATATATTGTTTCGTAACTGAAAATGTAAATATTAAAACATAATAGATAGCTAAATAAATCAATATACGTTGTTTCCTATGTCGGCTGGATAGAAAACTTTAAAATCATAGTATCCAATGATGTAAGACAGTCCTAATTATGAGATACTAATGATAGCATGTGTACTTACACTAGAGTGAACATCTTTCTAATATCTTCTGTCATTTTGATTAGCACAGTCTGGCATTCAAGTTTGTCATGTAAAATCTAATGCAAAAGTTAGATTGTTTAGTTTGATAGCAGGTCAATATTATTATACTAGGATACTAAGATATATCATTTTCTACATAAATATTAAGTACGTAATAACATTATATAAATCTTCGGTAACAGATATAAGATACTCATAAAGGTTTACAGTTAACGTATCATATCCAAACATATATCTATTTCCGTTAAAGTTAAGCTTTTTTTGCTTGAATCATTTTATATAATAAATAATAATATATACTTATACAATAACAATAAACAAAAATCCATATCACTTCGTCAAACCTATCTAAATAAAGTATAATATTCTATAACCTAAAAAAGTAATAAAGATTAAATAAACAGGATTAAAGCATAAGTATACATCAAATATACACATCCATATCCAAATCACTCATCAATCGCGTAAAGTGATAATGATACTATGCGAACTAACTTCTAACGAATCAGAATTATAGGAAAGGTATATATGATTATTATACTTTTTATAGTAAGTACTCACATTAGAATAAATTGAAAAGAAATGGAATATATAAGTATATATTTATCCTATTTCATTCATAACTTATCAAATACATTCTCTTAATTCCTCCACCAATATATAACTATAAGTAGAAAAATAATATAATTATATAATACACAAAAATATTGATACCATCCTTTATTCCTTTCAATTGCTTATTGTTTTCGAAATCATGGTGACTTATTCTGAATAATAATTTCCCTTTAAAATATCTATGATTTTTTAAAAAACGGTATTTCTATCACTGACTTTCCTATACTGACCAATATTATTTATCCGATAATACCTACTTCCTGACTATATTCCAGATAGAAGTTAGGAATCCTCGGTAATATATATATTATATATATATATATATATTATTTTATATAATTATATGGCATGAATATAAATTAATCATATCAAGAGATAAGAATATAGTTGTCAAAATAATATTACTGACCAATTTTATCAAAACATTTCATCTTGTACAACAAAATAAAAAAAATCTCCTATCTATGTATATTCTTACGAGCACATTTTCAATTTCATATTGATCGTGATTAAAAAATAGGCAAAATTTAGCAGCCGAATACCTTAGATGCGAAGAATGGAAATAATCTGTGAACTTGGATCCTATTATTTAATTATATTAATTAATAAATTTATAACTATATTATATATATATATTAATATATAGTATAAGTATATAGATATATATATATAATGATATATATATTATATAGATATATATATATATATATTATATATAATATATTATATTTATATATGATACCATATAGATATATAGTATATATTATATATATATATATATATATATATATATATATATATATATATATATATAATATATATATAATATAATATATATATATATATATAATATATTATAGTTATAATATATATACTTAATATATCATATGATACTATTTATTCATATACGTGAGTACATCATATACATTAGTATATATACGCTTATCCCAACAAATATAAATTAATAAAACTAACTAACTACTATATATAAATAATAACATATAATAATATCAATATATAAATAATAATACACTATATTAATATACATAATAATATAAATATATAATAAATATATACTAAATATATAATATATATAATAAAAACTATATATACACTAATATATATACTATATATAAATACTCAAATACAGTAATAACAAATACTATAATATATATAAATAATAATGATATACATATAATACGTAATATACTATATATATATATATATATATATATATATATATTATTAAATATATATATTACCTGAAGTTGATTTGAGAATTAATGTTTTCATATTTTATATCTGAGGCTGTAGTATAAGACCCAATTATATGTTAACAGTTTATTGAGATGGAGAGACGACTTAAATAAAATCGTATTGACAGTATATGTCACCTCTATCTCCAATACTTGTAAAGTATAACATTATAAAATACTGATGTCTCCACAAATATAACTGTCAATTTAAATTTAAGAGTAAGTTTTATATATATATATTGATTGCAATCACAAAAAAGACATAATAATTAAATAAACGTGTGTATGTATACAATACATTCTGAACCATCCTTATACAGGTCAATGAACTTAAGTAATCTTTATTAAAAGTACATACTAGAGTTATAAAACAGATCATTTAATTAACACTCAATAATATATATAATTTTATATAAACTCACAAGAAAAAATACTAGCAACATAATATATTTTCATGTGGATAGTTAAGACTCATAGAGATATACTCACACAGGATAAAATTAAAGTGAGACTATTGTAACTGAGAGAAATTCACTGAAAGAACAAGAAGTAACTTCTAAATTATTTACGGTGCACACAAAAAACGAAGGTTTTTTTTATTAGTCATTTATCTTAAAAAAAAGATAATATATGAAAACACCGTAAGATTAAAAATATTAAGATTAAGAAAATATCTATTACAATGATTATTATCATAACTCATATGTGAATCTACAATTTGCAAGATGTTTGTAAATTTACTCTCTATATACGTGAAATAGTAGAGTGAACCTTCATTATATTTATTTTGGTCGATCTTACTCCTTTTCCAAGTCATATCCCTACTCTATAAATTAAAAATTAATTTGTACGGTGAGATTTATGATCGAGTTGTGTTTTTTTTAATTTTAATGCTCTCTCTGTCCAACAGCTTCATCCTTTAAGCAAAAGGGCAGTACAAATTCTCTCCCTCTCTCTCTGGCGTTCTCTCTCTCTCTCGTCTCGTTCAACAGGCAATCTCTTCTCTACTCTAACTCTCTTCTCGATATATATAAACTATCTCTATCGTCGTCACTCACGATAAATTAGTGCTAAGCCAATAATATGAGAAAGCTCTTTTTTGTGACTTTTAAAGTTTTAAAACCAATTTCAAATAATTAGTATCACTTTTATATTCAAAATCAAATAGCCCATATAGTAGATTATTATAATATACATATTTAGAAATTGGATAGTCTCTTAGATAGTTACTGCTAACATGATCATGATTATTATTAGTTAATCAATATTATTTTCTTATATGATATTAGAATTTTTATACTTTATTCTTATATATATATTACCTATTAATACACCTATTGTAAGTAAGGCCCATATTATATGATAATGTAGTGAGAACTATAAGTTTCATATAAATATATACTTATATGGTGATTTTAATTAAGTTATGTAGTCATATGATCTGAGTTTTGATATATATCTAAAAAATATTATTATATTTTATAATAAATCCATATATTTTTTTCTTAGTTTTGTCAACATAAATTTCCAGTTTATATAAGAATAACATACCAATAATTGACGTTTAGGATAGTATAACCTTATCATTAGTCATAATCTAATTTTACAAAAATGACTAACCAAATGATTATTCTTTCTTATGTACTATCTATACCTAGAAATAATGATATACCATAACTCATAACTCATATAAATAAAATAAATATATATAGATATATATAGTATATATATATATATATATTATAATATATTAATATATATATATATTTATATATATATATATATTATATATTATATTATATATATATATATATTATATATAATATATAAAAATATATATATATAATATATTAGATAAATATATAATATTATATATATAATATATATATAATATATTATATAATATATATATATATAATTATAATATATATATATAAATATATATATATATATATATTATAATATATATATATAACTCAAAAAAAATTATCTACGAGCTAATGAATATAATAATGCAAGAATATATATATAACATAGTAAATAGCTAGCACAGATGAGGGCTTCTCACCTCCCTTAGATATATTTTTATATAAATAATCACAGTTAGATATATATATATATAAGTACTCTAAATAAATAATATATATAATGAAATGAAATATAATATAACCAAAGACCTTTAGGCATTCCAATTGTCAATTTCAACTATTTCTTTAAACTCAAGATCGGTTCCAGGATTACAGTACAATTTTATTACTTAGATAATAAATGTATAAATATATATATGAATATATATTAGATTTATAACAAAAATGTTATATAAGTAGTTCTTATAATGTAATAACTTAATATATTAGATATTGATATTATTTCATTAATTTATAAGTATAACAAATAGTGATTTTATTTAATATATAAAATAATTGAATCCGAATGATTTATACTATAGATATTTTATTATATATAATAGCTAATATTAATTTACATCCTAGTGAGTCCACAACCCTCTTCTAGACAATTCATCTTATATACATCCCTACCGTCTACCTGCTTACCGCTAGAGTACCCCTCTCACTTCTACTGTAATCTACGTGAGTATATGGAATATTATTATTAAAAATATATAAACACCGAATAATGACATAAAATAATAATTGTGAAATAAATGTAATATATAATAATAAAACTTTAAAATAAATAATATAGTTAATAAATATTACATATATAAATAATAATAAAGAATAATAATATAAATAAAATAATAATATAGATTAATTCTATAATTGCTCAAACAAATAAAACATTTCAATAACTAAATAATATATAACAAATATTTAAACAAACTAAAATGAACTATTATAAGTATTATATCTTCTATTTTTTGCTTCACACTTATTTAAAAATATATTTAATATCAGAGTCATAAATATACTAGTTTATCGAATAGGTAATTGCATATAATAGAATAAAATATAAAATGATAGTACTGCAGACGTATTATATATAACATACCCTATATAGAGGTCTATACCGAAAATTATTGTAGTCATGTAGTCACTTTACGAGTACTTAAAAAATTACATAGCTACTCATCAATAAGTTTGCTAAATACTCCATAATATTTATCTAGGGATTTTATTACTATAATATTATATATATATATTACCGATATATATATATAAAAAAAAAAATAAAAATCCCAAAATAAAGGTATATATATAATTTTAAAATAAATAAGTATAAAAGCCGATAAAAAAAAAATAAAATATGAATTTAATTACTATAACTGTTATTACTATACAGCCTCTCAATAGTTATATAAATAATAATTTACAAATATAAATAAGGTCTATTCATTTTTATTATGTAATATAAAAATATAGTAATAGCCTAAACATTATAATTTTATTATTATTAGTAATATAACATAATTACTATCTGTGTATATTATAACCAAAATATATTAACGGCACTATATATAACCTGAGATCATAGATATGAGGCTACTGATAGTATATGAGATACCTAACCGGATGGATCAAATAAATATCTCAAGTTTTCTCTAACATTTCGAGTGCATTTCAAGTACCGTACTAATACTTTTTTCCTATAAAGTCAAATATATTATAAATAAATCATTATTATATATATATTATTATAATATATGAGTGAGTATGGTTACTAATATAACATTACCTTATATAGATGTTATTAGTTATTATTATATATGGATAATAAATCTAAGGGGTGACCAGCCTCATCACTCTGTCAGTATATAGTTACCCAAAAATAATAATATTATAGAATCGAAAACCGCTTTTACCAAACGCATACAACATTCATCCTTCGAAATCCGCTCTTACTAAAGGGATTCACCAT